>VDFB02086081.1:258376392-258492483 GCA_007258455.2 Sequoia sempervirens
GTCCACCTCTACCACCTCTCCTACCACCTCTCCTGCCACCTCTATCACCTCTCCCATCATCATCATCTCCTCCACTCTCCTCACCATCACTACCTCCCTCTGACCCATCATCATCTCCTCCACTCTCATCATCATCACCTCCCTCTGAATCATCACCCTCTGAAGCTGAATCTCTTTGTCATCTCATTTGCCTCTACCCATGGTCTACAATATGCGATGGCGAGATGCGATAGAGTCATGGGGATCAAACATCGTGGTCGCGAGGATGCTCTAGCACATCGCCGGCTATACTTTCTGCAATGCGTCCTGCGTCAAGGACATCAACTCGGTAATCCCACATCACAAATCCTAAACTGGTGAACTCTGCCACTGCTGCCTCATACAAAATCTGTGGACCCCATACTGCAAGCTCTGGTTGTCGTCGTCCATAAATGGAAGAACCCATAGGCATACCCTGAATCCGACCAAACTGTCGATATACTCGTCCAGCAAGAAATCTCTCAATAATCCATGAAGTACGGCCAATAAGATATTTGGACGTATAGACATAGGGCATCTCCCTCGCATCCTCTGGCCATGCCTCACAATCTACATATGGCCACCAACATACAGTATCAAGACCATCTAAGAGATGCTGCCAATGATCTAGTTTTCCCAGTCTCGGCTGAGCAATAATATCGGCATATCCCCATCTATACGATTGACCGACAGGTCATCGTCCATGAGTCAATGGTCACATAATGGAAAAGTGCTCCCATGCCCATATCTGTAGTAACGAACAACCAACAGCAAAACTCCAACCTCTACCATATACAATATGATGTAACTCATCATACAGGTGAGCAAGCATGCATGTCCCCCATGCATACCATGTCCCCTGCAACACCATACTCTCCAGAACACGACCCCACCTGACTGCGAACCCCTTCGACCTATGGTCAGGGCACAAAACACCTCCAATGAAACCTGCAAGTACAGATGGTAAGGGTGGATATGAATCTTCCATCTCGCCCCATGGGATGAAATATCCAGTAATATGATCATCTTTAAATATCCTCCTCAAAGCATCAGTGCCTCCAGCCTCTCGACTATCAAAAACCACTATCTCTCCCATCACTGGGATCCTCAAGATGCGATATACGTCCTCAGGGGTCACTGTAATCTCTCCAGTCAGTAAATGAAATGTGTTGGTATCACTATGCCACCGCTCTACAAGTGCTGTCAATAAAGCTCTATTGAGGCACACCTCAGGCATGTCAAGCAACAAAGTCAATCCACATGCCTTGATCACATCCTGATCTGACTATAATAGATGTGGAATCAATGTCCATGTACTCGGGAATGTCTCTCGTAACTGCAAAATGCCCAATCTCTCCTATTGCAACATCATCATGACAAAGCAAAATCAATATCAAATCATCATGACTCATCAATCAAAATCTGAATATCAGTCACACAATTTGTTTTTCATTTTCATGAAAGCAGATAATCAAAATCACGTTTGTTTTTAACAACTTTAGAAGCAAACATATCAATATCAAACAATTTGTTTTTCATCATGGAAAGCAAATTAATCAAAATCATGTTTTTCTTTTAACAACCTTAAAAGCACAAAAATAAATCAAACTATTTGTTTTTCATTTTCATGAAAGCAGATAATTAAAATCACGTTTGTTTTTAACAACTTTAGAAGCAAACTTGTCGGTCCTATTTGTTTTTAACAACTTTAAAAGCAAATTTATTAGCTATTATTTGTTTTCCAACAACTTTGGGAACAAATTTATTTATCACAACAACATCCAATCATGGGCGCTATGAAAATGGTCATGGGTGCTACATAATTCATCATGGGTGCTACAAGATCAATGGTGCTACAGAACTAATCAAGGGCGCTATAGAATTCATTAAGGGCGCTACAAAATCAAATGCGCTATGAAAAGGATTAAGGGCGCTACAAAAAGCCTCATATGCGCTATGGAAACAAATGCGCTATAGAAATAATCAAGGGCACTATGAAAATTATTAAGGGTGCTAAAACACACTATTTCACAATCAAAACATCGATGAATGTGCAACAAATGGAAATTTTTCAAAAAGCAGGAGTTTCACGGGGAACATACCGGGGGTCCATAGTGTGCTGGTCATTGATGTCGTCGGATGCACTCGAAACAGTGCTGGTGAATCGGAAGTGCCATAATTATCTCTCCAGAGCTCAAAATTTACAAATTTTACTAGGTTAAAATGGAAAATGACATGGAAAATGACATTTTTCACCTATTTAATGGCAAAATTGGGGCATTTTATCACATTTTAACATAGCAGGGGCAATTTTGATCATCAATTTTTCATTTCACATCTCTCCGGGTCATTTTCTTCACATCATAATTTTCAAACGATGAATCGACATCTTCAACATCATAAAAATTGAAAATTTCACAAAAAAATTTCCAAATAATCTAAAAAATTCAAATTTTTTCATAAAAAACAAAAATCTTATCGATTCATCGTTCGAGGGGGCATATACCTATCAACATTTGACATTCAAATTTCTGGGGCAAATTTCAAAATTCTTTGAAGTAATGCGTAAAACACATCACTTCAAAGAGGGGCAAAATGTATACACCTAAAAATGGTCACATCACATAGTCTGGTAATTAATTAAATATTTTTAATATTTAATTAAATCTCCGAATTTCATCTGCATATAAATAAATTTAAATAATTTATTTATATTGTTCATTATTTCGTTTCGATTAAATAAATAAGTTTACTTAATCATCTTTTCGTATTCATTTCTTAATTAATTAAATAAACATTACGATTTATTTATATTAATTATCAATAATCTTAGCTTGAATATTTTATTCAAATAAAGATTAAGTATTCTTTTCTTCTAAATTACATTCACAATTAAATATTCCAAAATATTTAATTAAAATCTTCTAAATTCCATTTACAACTAAATATTCCAAATATTTAATTAATTCCTTTCTAAAGTCACATTACAATTATATATTCCAAAATATTTAATTAATTCTTCTAAAGTCTATTTGCAAATTAAATATTTTAAATATTTAATTGAGTCTTCTATAGTTCTAAAATTAAATATTTCAAAAATATTTAATTTCTTCAAACTCACATGAAATTAAATAAATTTATTTATTTATTTATTTAATTTGCATTATCTTCAACAACCGTGAAATAAACTGCCAAAACAAAAAAATTAATTTCTCTATTCCTGTGCAAGCTTGTTCCCGTGGGTTGAAGACAGTCTTCCATTCTTCTCTCCAACCTCCCAACCTCTTCCATTTTCCTCTCAACCTCTCCATCTCTCACCATTCAAACTTACCAGACAACCTCACAGCCGTTGATCTTTGCCAGCCAGGATTTTGCCTGCAAAAAGCTATAAAAGGACTATCGGGTCTTTGAAATTACGGAGAAGCTTTCAATAGAATAACTATAGCCAAATTGCAATAGCATAAGTCTTTTAGCATTCAAGTATCATAGCATAGCATAGTAGCATAGCATATCATGTCTAATCATTCTCATTTCATAGCATCCTCAATTTACAGCCCCTGTGCATAATCCACAGCCCCTGTGCATATCCGTATCAGTATTCTCACCTCCACTAGCATATAGGATAGAGAAGCTCCTTCCTTTGCATACTCATTCTATAGGTTTCCATTCAGAGAAGCCTTGCTTACACAATCTGACAGCAGCAGCTTCAAAAAAATCCCTGGAGATAGAGGAAGATGGAACGGCTCTGAGGAAGCTTCATTTGTTTATTTGAATTCAAATTACTTGCATTTCTTCAGTTTAAAGTTCCATTATTTGTGTTTTGTTTATTTCATTTTGATTATACATATTTAACATACACAGATGTCATTAAATGTTGTTTTTTGGGTTTTATGTGATTTCTCATGTGAAACGAGCCTCTAGATCAAAATTAATGGGTCTAAGGGGCCTATAGATGTTGTTTTGAAGGGTAAATGATGTAAAGGGACTCAAAAGTGGGTCTAATTATGTGTGAAATTATTTATTTTCTGAAGAGGGTCCAATTTTCTATGACACATTTATCCCCCACTTTAGCGCCCATATGACTCTATGTGCATATGTAAGCTAAAGGACTCTAAACGATGCACCTTACTACATAAAAGGATACATATTAAAAAATATGGGAGAATGAAGCCCCCAGTGTAGTTATCTGTACAACCACAACATTAGGGACCACATCCTGCAACACACTTTGTTAATTTCCCAAAAATCCTTTTATCTAACTCTTAGGAATCCAATTCGAGGGTAGATGTATGCCCCCCATTGATTCCGCTTGCTTTACTAGAATCAAGGTAGCAATCTAGCCACATCGAAGAAGAAACATCATATCATAGGGAATTTCCAAGTACCAAATGTTCCACATAACGATAGATAGATGATGATATCAAGTGCAGAATCACAATTTCAGTGCATCAAATGGTATTGAAAATGGATTAGCCTAGCTCTCATTATGTTAATTTGAATAACAACTACATTATGAATTCTTGAAAAGATGATAATTGTATACTAATGTGTAAAAGTAAAAATAGGTGAAAAGAGGTTAAAAGAAGTTGATGAAAGTAACTTGTCACTTACTTTTCATTTTACCTTCTTTTAGCTTGAAAGTGATGAGTGAGAGAAGAATATGCTGAGCAGACGGGATTACACATGTTCGCGATTGGATTATCTTCGTGAGCAGGTGGCACGCAATGAGCTGCATCATGAGGTGAGTTGATTCTACAATCTTTTCCTTGTAATTTTATAATGATTTAATGATTTTTATGCCTAGATGGGTTAAGTTAGGGTTCTTGGAAAAAAGTTTGCAAAGTGTCCCCTTTTATCGTAAAGTGTCCCATTTGTTTGCAGAGTGTCCCTTTTGTTTGCAAAGTGTCCTGTTTCTTCGCGTAGTGTCCCATTTCTTTGTGAAGTGTCCTTGTTTCTTTGCAAAATGTCCTAAAAAGGTTCTAAAGTATCTAGGGCCATTAGAAAGGCACACTAGATTGAATCTAGTACACTTAATGAATATTATGAAAATTGAAGATATTAGATGAAATTTAGAGCATTTTGTGATGATTTTGATAGGTTCCCACCCAGTCACAACAATGGCTAGGGGGAAGATTGCTGACATTTCTGAGAGACCATGCACCAGTGCTATCAGCGGCAGAGGTAGAGCATTTACAGTCAATGGGTATCTATTGGGCATATCTTATGCCACCCATGAGATACCATTATGCCATGCTTATGGCTCTATGCGAGCGGTGGGATACAGATACCTGTACCTTTCATCTTCCCACCGAGGAAATGAATATCACACTTGAGGATGTACACCGCATTCTCTGAGTTCCTATTCGGGGAGTGCGAGTGTATTTTTGGGGGGATTGGTCATTTTGGGAGAAGAAGAGAGACATGCAGTATTTTCTTGGTGGTCCTATGCATGATGAGAGGGTTAGAGTGTAGATTGAGCTTCCCATGCTTTTGTATTCATGAGCTCTGGTGGTGAGACGGATTATGATGCACACAGTGGCATTGGTTCTCAATCTAGATGGATGAGCAACACACTTGGATGGAGGACTGGTATACTTGATTCGAGGGATGTATGAGTGGAGGACAGTCTATGCTTGGGGTTGTTGAATTCTAGCACACTTGTATTATGATCTTGGTCGGTTTTTTATTTTGGGAGATCGATAGTATGGTCCATTGTACGCTTCTATAGGTGTGGTGCCTTGAGCATATCACATGTACCCGGCCTGTCAGATACCCTTGTACCATAGAAAAAGGTTATCCACGAGCATTTGGTTATCCCTTATGACATCTATGGCAGTATGGAGATGTACAGTTTTGGAGGGTGAGGCTTGACCACTAGAGGAGGACAAGATCCTATGGAGACCTTATCTACTCAGTTTACAGTGGTCAGATCCCATCAGGTAGCTATAGAGGATGCAGATGGATAGGTATTTAGCAGGGAGGCATGACTACAATGTACGACCATTCTACTATGGGCGAGTCATGTGACAGTTTGGAAAAGTACAAACACCACTGAGGGCATGCCCCTTCATTAGACGATTAGTGTGGAGTTCTTGGGGGCCAGGTGATACTGTTCAATTGACTATAGATCATGTTTGTGAGAGTGATTCTGATGATTCTGATCATGACCAACCACTAACATCTGACGCTGATGATGTTGGTAGCATAGATGAGTATGAGGAGTGGTGGTCATATGTAGGACCAACTCCTATATTCCCCATGGATTTCCCTATAGGTGATGCGAGACTAGTACCTGATGAGGGTAACGAGCCAAAGGAGAGAGCAGAGGAGGTACGGTATAGGCTTGCAAAGATATTTACATATGTGATTGATGATGAGTACCAGTCCAAGGTTGATCCTAACTATGAGGACTAGGATGGAGGAGAGGAGGATGAGGAGGAGGATTATGAGGAGGATGTTTATTACAAGGAGGAGCCACCCCTGAGTGATGAGGTAGATATTGAGGATCAGTACAAGCATGTAGATTCCTCTCATACTTACATGACCAGATCACGAATAGTAACTACAATAGACATTAGTACTCAGAGTCAAAGAGAAGCTAGCACATCCTCCATGCCCCCCAGAGATGAGGAGATTGATATTCCTCATGCATTCAGATACATAGGTGATGACATTTGATTTTATGCATGTCCTTTAGTGAATTATGCTTTATTTGTATATATATATATATCATGATGATGTGTTACTAATTATGTACCTGATTTATTGTGTAGGAGTGATGAGAGACTGGAGAGAGTTCTATCTTCAGGCAGCCACAAAGATAGTATCAACATCCCTCGAGGAGGATGAGATAGATCTTGAAAACATAACCCCACCGATCATGCAGGAGAAGCCAGAGTCACTCAGACCATTCATGAGGTTGCGGGAAATGTATGAGAGTGTGAGGAGGTGACTCTGTCGGGATGGGAGTGCACTATAGTCCACACAGTACTCAATAGAGGTAGAGAGACTGTAGGAAGGGCTAGCACAGACACAAGCGGAGAGGGATCAGACGGGAGATGAGTGGCTTATAGTTGTTGGGCGAGTATAGGGTCTGGAGTATGCACTGAGATTCAGTAGTTCATGATCACAGTCACACATGACCATCTCATGACATCGAGGGACTGGATCACAAGTGCCAAATCCCGAGGGGTCTAGCTCTCATAGGCCATTATGATATTGTATATAAAACTTTGATGTATATATAGACATGCACCTTTAATATTATGATGATGTATCTTTTTGATGTGAATGTTATGTGATTAATTAAATGACTTATGGTAAAAGTATTTAAATAATGGCTACATGATTTAACGAGATTGATGTGATCCAATGTAAAACATATTTCAGTTTTAGCATAGATACAACATGGATAATGGAAAAAGAATATGTTAAATTAAATATGCAGATAAGGATCTAACTTAACACAACATAAATGTGAATAGTATGAAGCCTAAAGAAATTATAAAATGAACTTAAATAATTACCTTAGTGTTCAAGACAAACACAAATGTAGGTGTCAAGAACAAAGCAATGTGAAAGTTAGTGTGAGTAGAATCATACAATTTTGATCATCATTGCTATACCAATCATACTATTCAAAGGGGATTAGAGATAATACTGACACAAATGCATGGTATTAATGGGTTCCCTAAGGGGTGTTCCATCAATCTGCTTTAAGAGATAAGCACCAGACCCATAATTGGTATCAACTATATAAGGTCCAACCAATTAGGGATAAACTTATCTTTGTCTTCGTTATCAACACTAACATTGTGTTGATTTTCAATAAGAACAAAATCTCCCTTAGAAATGATCGAGGGATAAAATGAATGTTGTGTTTGCATTGTAATTGTTTGATGTGAGCTTGTAGATGCTCGAGAGCGTTAATGCACTATTCATTGAGCATCTCAAGTTGATGTAATTGTTGAGCTTTATAAGTTTCATCATCAAAAAGATCTCGGAGAGCAACTTGCAAAGTAGGAATTTCTAATTCCAAGGGCATAATCACATCAGTACCATAAACAAGGCTATAAGGGGTATTTCCAGTGGATGATCGGACATTAGTTCTATAAGCCCAAAGTGTGTAAGAAAGTTGCGTATGCCAGTCTTTATGATTATTGCTAGTAGTTTTCTTAAGGATTTGTTCAAGAAGTTTATTAGTATTTTCAGCTTGTCAATTTGATTGTGGATAATACGGTGTGAAAAATCAATGTTGAATGTTGAAGAGTTGGAGAAATTGTTGAACTTCATTATTCTTAAATGGTGTTCCATTGCTTGAAACAATTGTGGAAGGAAGTCCAAAGTGAGCAATTATGTGTTCCAAGATGAAATGACAAATTACTTCAGCCATTGTTCAACGAAGGGGAATAACTTCTACCCATTTTGTGAAATAATCAATTGCAGTTATGATAAATGTATGTCCAACAGAAGAATGAGTTGAAACTTTTCCAATAAGATCTAAAACCCCCATACTGAAAATGGCCAAATGGGAACATTGGCACAGAGCTCAACAATAGAAGCGTGAATCAAATTACTATGTTCTTGGAATTTGTGACATCATTTAACATAGGTGAAACAATCCTTCTCCATATGTCTCCAATAATAACCCATAAAAATAAGTTTTTGCACGAATGAGCGACCTCCAAAATGACCTCCATAGGCACCAACATGAGCCTATTCAAGTGCTAAAGGGATTTCAGAATCTTTAAGAAAATGTAATAGTAGACCGTTAAAATATCTTCTATACAATGCGTCTACAAGGATCACATATTTAGTTGCGAGTTTATGTAAGCTCTTTCGATTATTCATTGTGGTAGGCTCGAGAATTGTACCATCCTTTAAATAGTTGTATATTGTATCATACCATTCACATGAAGTTGCTTGAGTTATTTCCAAAATGTCTTCTAACAGAGTATCAATCGAAGGTTTCATGATGGGGTGAATAACGAATGTTAAATCTGTAGAAGGATCATGTGGGGATATGAGGAAGGTGCACTCGCCATTGCATCTGCATGTCGGTTATCTTTGTGTGGGATGCTATCAATGGTAAACGAATTAAATTTTTCTAATAGTTTCATTATGAGATCCTTGTATTTTAATAGTTTGTCATGTTTAGTTTGATATGTAGCATTGATTTGTTTAATGACTAATTGTGAATCGCCAAAGATCTGAATATGTTTAGCGTGAAGAGATAAAGCGGCTTGTAATCCTACAATCAATGCCTCATACTCAGTTGTATTATTTGTGCATAGGAAATTTAAATGGTAGGATAAGGGAATAGGTTTGCCATTGGGTGGAATTAGTACCACTCCAACACTGGAACCTATTCGACACTTGGATCTATCAAAAAATAATTCCCATGGTTTAATATCAGTGGTTAAGACATGATCATCGGGAAAGGAATCAGTAGTAAGTAAAGCAAAGGGGGAAGGAGCATCAACTAAGTGATTGGTTAAGGCTTGAACTTTGATTGCTTTTTGGGAAACACATTTAAGGTCAAACTCAGTTAACAACATCACCGACTTAGCTAAGCGGCCGAAGAGATCAGTTTTGTTGAAGAGATATTTAAGAGGATCAAATTTTGTGACAACTTGTACTTCAACATTAAGTAATGTTGCAACTTACTAGTAGCGAATACAAGAGCCAAACATTGTTTTTCAATTAGTGAATATCGTGTCTCATAATCAATTAGGGTGTGACTAATGTAATAAATAGGGTGCTCTTTACCATTATCGTTGTGCTGAGCCAACAATGCTGCAAGAGCATGGGCAGAGGCAAATATGTACAAGATAAATAGTCTATGTGGCTAGCCGGTTGTAAAATAGGTGGAGTAACTAAATATTACTTTAAACTCTCAAGATCCTGTTTACAATCCTCATCCCAATCAAAAGGGACACCTTTTTTAAGGAGAGTGTGAAAGGTAATGTGCGATCAACTAAAGATGCTATAAAATGATGAATAGCTTGAATGCGACCTTGTAATGTGCATAATTGAGAAATATTTTTCAGAGGTGGCATACTAACAATTGCATCGATTTTCTTTGTGTCCACCTCAATGCCTCTATGAGATATGACAAAACCTAGGGGTTTACCGCTATCTACACCAAAGAAATATTTTTTTGGATTCAATCGCATGTTATATTGTTTGATTCTTTCAAAGATTTTATGAAGGACATTTACATTGTCTTGTCGAGTTAAGGATTTAGCGAGAATATCATCGACATAGTCTTCCAAGATTTTGTGAATATAATCATGAAATATTATGTCATTGCATGTTGATAAGTTGCACCGACATTCTTTAGACCAAAGGGCATCACAACCCAACAAAATGTTCCCCAAATAGTTGTAAAGGAAATTTTGTATTGATCTTGAGGGTTAATAAGGATTTGATTATAACCGAAGAATCCATCGATGAATGACAACAAAGCATATCCAGCAGTTGAATCCATGATCATTTCAATATTAGGAAGTGGAAAATCATCTTTTAAAGAGGTTTTATTCAAGTCTCAAAAATCAGTGCATATCCTAATACGATTATCTAGTTTTGCAACTGTGACAATGTTTGAGATCCAAGGAGAATAATCAATAGGTCGAATAAAGCCTGCATCAAGAAGTTTCTCAAGTTCTTCTTTAACTCACAAGGTCACATTAGGATGCATTTTGTGAATCTTTTGAAAAACGGGTTTAGCATTGGTATCAAGGACAATATTATGCTTGACAATTTTTGGGTCAATTCCTGGCATATCAGAATATTTCCAAGAATTTTTTTTAGGAAAATCATGAAGTAAAGTGGTTGTATCTTCTTGTTCCTCATCATCAAGGCACTTCCCAATTTTAATAACTTTATCATTATTATTAATGTCCATAAGCACATCAATGGTATCTCCTAAAGGGAGTGCATTGGATTTAGGACTTTTAGATTTAGAAAAGTCTTCAGTGATATCACTTGCTTCTTGCTTGATAATATTCATAGCATGAATAATGTCCTTGATGGAATTAGGCGAGGATGGGGCATCATGAACACCTAATATGTGTTTCAAAGCCTCATCACTATCGACATACAACCATGAAGGTGGTAGGGTTGGATCAAGCAAATCAGGATGGGTAATGGTAAGTTTGTGTTGTGGTTGACATGTGATCATATTAATGTTTAAGGATGGTCAATGAGTAGCTTTGATTTTTTTAGAAAAAGAATATTGCAATCCCATTTTCATTTCTTGTGTATTAGGTTCAATAGGGACACAAATACCTTATTTTTGTTTTCCGCACCCTTTTTCAGTATAGCCTAATTGTTTGAAAACTTTATAACCTTTCTCGTAAATTCTTTCCATTTTGCACAGGGTAGGTGGGAATTGATAATATATCTCATCAAAATTTGTTGTGTATGTTGCATTTTCATCCATATTGTAAGAGATAGATGTGTGAGACGATTGTTCAGAATTTTGAGTGGACATAATTGTTGGTTGTTCATGTTGCACATCTTTCTTTTGTGTAAGTGTGTATTCGCCCATAAACGAGGGTGTGAATTATAAGGATCCCCAATCATCACCAAATAATTAGAGACTAATTCTGTAGCGTTGTGTTCAATTTCAAGAGGGTCAACGTTAGAAGTGGGAATCAATGTTTTCAAAGGACTTGTAACCCCCTTTTTAAGGTGCAAGCAACTTTCAGGCTCAGGGTCTATTTCTATTTGATATATACGATTGTTATAAACATACTTCATGATATGGTGAAGGATGGAAGGCACTGCATTCATTTTTATGAATCCACGGTCTGCCTAAAAGAAGGTTATATGAAGGATCATAAGGCATGACATGGATATGAGTTTGCAAAGTAACCACCCCAACCGTAACAGGTAAAGTAATTATCCCAAGTAGTTGCTTTGTTGTATTATCAAATCCTCGAATAGAAATGAAATTAGGTATTATTTGTGATCTATCAAAATTTAATCGATCAAGGAGACTCAAACTACACACATTAAGGGCATAACCATTATCTATGAGAGTGTGTTTGATACCTGTGCGATGGAATTGCGTAACGATCATAAAGGAATCATGTTGTTTTCATAACTCCAAAGGAGGAAGATCATGTTGATAAAAAGTAATATAGAGGTCTACTATGTTTTTGGACGAGAGCTTCCACATCATTCAGAGTGGTTTCAGGAGGAATGGTGAGTTGTTTTAAAGTGGTTTGAAGAATGGTGTTGTAATTTGGTGAAGTTTCAAGTAAATCCCAAAGAGAGATTTTGGCAGGAGTATTCTTTAATTGTTCAACAAGATCATACTCTTTGGTAGGTGGGTTATGATGAGGAGCACTAGGCGGATTAGGTAAAGGTAATGATGGTGGAATTGGTTGCAGTGGTTGTGGGTTATGTCGTGTGCTATATGTATGAGCAACAATATCACTACTAGATTGCTGCGATACATTGGGGTTAGGGGGTAGAGGGTGTGGCGGGGTCGATTAGAGGGATGAAGCGGATGTGAGGGTGGGTAAAGGATAATTTTAGGTTGAATTAAATTAACTTCCTTGATTTGAGAGGTGTCACAACAAACCATAGCAGATGAGTTGGATGAGATGAAGTCTGGAAGAGACTCATCTAGCAAATGCAAATCATCACTCCTAAAAGGTTTTAGGGGTAAAAAATTGTCAAGTGGCTTAGGATGTTCAAGAAAAGCATTAGAGCTATGAATGCTTGTTATCAAAAGTTGGCTACCACAAACCTTAGTGGATGAATTATGCGAGAGGAAGTGTTGGAGGGATTCTTCTAACAAATCAAAGTCATCACAATCAAAAGGTTTGAGGAGGGATTTATCATTAAGGGTTTTAGGTTTCGCATTACAAGTATTAGAGGATTAAGTGAGTGAGAGAATTCCCTTGAGGGTTTCATCTAACTTATCAACATCATTGCTACTAAATGGCTTGGATGAGATGTTGTTTCGAATTTGAATCATGTGTTTAATTGGATCATTTGATGTGTTGTGTGATTGGTTTTGGATATTTGCTAGAGTTTCCTCAATGTAAGCTAATATGAAAGGACTACAAAATATAATTGAAAACGGAACTTGTAAAATTTTAAGACTATCCATAAATTCCATGAGAAGAAATGAACTTTATGCTAAGAAATTAGAAAGAACTAAACTGAAATAGGAATGCAATGACAGATAACAAAAAGATGCAATGCAGGAAATTGAAATTTGGAAATTCTAATGAAAATTGTAAAGGGATTGATTCACCCTAGGTGGCGAATGAGTCCTAGGAGATGACTTTTTTTTTTTAATGTTTTTATGATTTTTTTGGGTTTTCTATGAAATTTCAACTCTGTACAATGCAAATACAAAATGTAGATGCAAAGATGTAGAATAAATGAATGAAATGCAATGATGTAAACTAAAGAAGGCTTTCACTAATGCTTGATGTTTTTAAGAACTCTAAAACAATGCAAGATTATGAAATAATGAAGACCTAACATGAAATTAAATGTAAATCAAAAAGTTATGATGCTCAAAAGTCAGGTTCACCAAAATGAAACATAGATTTTTGGAACCCTAATGCTAATCTTGCACTTCTAGGGTTTTTCACCTAAAATGAGAGAGATAGGGCCAAAAATGCTTATGATTCACTCAAATTAGGATGTATTCAATGTTGTTTAATGTAAATGAACTTAACTAAATGCAATTGACTGATCTAGATGAATGAAAATTAATGTAAAACTTATGGTTTAAACCTCATTTGAAAACACAGTGTTGTTTGCAAAAATATTGAAATAATGAACAAAAATGCAATTTTTGACTAAACAGAAGGTTGTTTCTTAGAATGTGTGCACTTGGAAGGCTATAGAGGATTGAAGAACAATATGGAAAGTTGATGAAATCTGAACTTGGTTGACTGGGACTCATTCGCCACCTTGGGCGAATTAGTCCCAAATCAAGACTTTTCTGCACATAATCTGTTTTCTAACAGTCAGGGGTCTGAAACTGCATCTGACTCAAATTTCCACCTTAAGAGTGAATCATTTTCCATGAATGGTGAATCAATCCACCTTCTAATTTCAGTAATCTCAAAACTCAATTCTATATCTTGACACTTGCACAACAAATTTTGATGGAAACCCGATTCTAGATCTCGAAAAATTCCTGCAAAACAACTTAAAAGAGTTGATCTAATGGGGGTTTTTACTTAGTCAAAACCCCTAGATAGGTAATTAAACCTTAGATAAAGAAAAAATTGCATAAACCCTAGCCTTAGATATGTTAAAGACTAGGAAAGTATGAATCATGACATAAACCCTATTCTATTGATCTAGAATAAGATATGCAAGAATGATTAAAATGATGCAAGATTTCAACCCTAGAAACCTTACAACACATGAAACATAGGAATAAAATGGCATGCAAATACTAAACAAACACAATGCAAACCTTAATCTGAAGATAGAGTGAAAATGAAAGATGGAATCAATAGGAAACCAAGTCCTTAGGCATGATTTGGTGGCTAGTTGCACTTCCTCACCCTATATTTCTTCATGATTCACCATAGGCATCCATCATCAACCCTTTGTAATGATGGATCTTGATCAAAATAGTGAGCTTCAAGACCTAAGAAAACCCTAGTTTGCTACCCTAAAACATTAACTTTTGCTAATGAGAAACTTGAATTTATGAATTGCTCTTAAAGAATGATAAAAAGATTGAGAAATTATGAAATTTAAGATTATGTGAAATGACTTGAAATGAGTATTTATAAGCAACAATGCCTTGTTTTCCCATTAATTAGACCTAAGAGGCTGACATTCACTGGAAATAAAAGTTAAATTGATTAAATTCCCACTTAATTTTGAATTTTCCCTCAAAGGGGACTCACTCGCCACCCTTGGTGAATGGGTCCCACCAGAGGGGACTCATTCGCCCAAGGTGGTGAATGGGTCCCACTACTGCTGTTTAAAGGTGGGTTTTTAGGGTATGATGTCATTAAATGTTGTTTATTGGGTTTTATGTGATTTCTCATGTGAAACGGGCCTCTAGATCAAAATTAATGGGTCTAAGGGGCCTATAAATGCTATTTTTAATGGTAAATGATGTAAAGGGACTCAAAAGTGGGTCTAATTATGCGTGAAATTATCTCTTTTCTCAAGAGGGTCCAATTTTCTACTACACAATCCTAATAGCCAATATTTGTAAGTTGAATTTTGAATGTTAAATTTCCTCCAAAAACATATTTAAAAATAGTCTTGGCTCAAAAGGGGGACCCGGTCACCCTTGGGAAAATGGGTCTTGGCCCAAATTTCTAGGACACTTATTATCTAGGGAAACATATGAATTGAATGTATTTATTCAATGCTTGGTGCTTATTAAAAATGGGACAAATGGGATCTAGAATACATAATTTTAGGCAATTATAGAATCAATTAGGCTCAATAATTTAGGGGGCCAAAATATAGTGTGAATTTGTTAAGCTATACAGTTTTCTATGCTACACCATTATCTAGCTAACAAGTTGAAGACCAAGAAAGAAGGATAACTCACCTATCATAGACATTTCAAATTCCTTTTTTATTTCTTCAGCAAACTTCTTGCACATTTCATCATTTCCACCAAAAATTATATCATCAACATACACAACTATCAAAATTATTTCATCCTTAATCTTGAAGTAAAGATTACTATCTGAGTTACCTTTCTTGAAACCTTGCATACCAATCCCTAAGAGCTTGTTTGAGACCATATAATGCCTTTTGAGTTTGCACACCATGTTTGTTTCTTCTAATAACCAAAATCCCCAATGCCTTTTTGAGACCATAAAATGCCTTTTTGAGTTTTCAGTAGGTCAAGATAAACTAGCTACATAACACTTCTTATATAGTTGATAAAATAGTTTACGCATACACCTATAGATGGAAACAATGTTATCAGGGAAAAGTTTAAGAAACCCCCCCCTCGACGAAGGTATAAAATCCTGGCTAATCTTGTATACTTTCTGATAAAAATATTAATTTTAATGGTGAATTTTTTCATTTTTTGTGAAAAAAATTATGTCCAATGGCAAATGTTTTCTAATCACTAGAAGTCTATGGAAAATCTTGACCAAATGTAAATTTTTTAAAACCACTAATTTTTTTTCATTGGCGATTAATATCTATTTTCAAACCAATAAAACATTTCGATTGGCAAATTAAACTTGTTTTCAAACTAGAAAAAATAATTTTGTTGGCGATTAAAACTGTTTTTCAAACTAAAAAATAAAATTTATTGGCGAATTAAACCTATTTTCAAATGATTAAGAAAAAAACATTGGCGAATTAAACATAATATCAAACTAATAAAAAAATGTAGTGGCGAAGTGTCAGTGCAAATCAATATAACCATGACCGTTTGATGAATTCTTGATGGACGGTTGTAGTTGCATTCCAAAAGTAAATCTTTGAAGTAGTAGACTTGCGAATTGAAAACTTTGGAATAACACTAGAACCATTAGTTTTTTTTTTTGGTCGGTAGGATTTTGTATTGCATGAAAATAAAGATTACATCATTTGCCTCATTTTTTTCATCAACCATCCAAAAATCACCTACTACTATAACAGTTTTTTCAAAAAAGCATCTTAACATGCTTCATAACAGAAAAAGTAACCCTTCCAAACTAAAACTAGTTCCACAACTATCTGTATCTACCTTACATATTTTACCAAGATTTTCAATCTTTCTTTTACCCTTCCTAGTACCTACTATTCACACTATACAACCATAACAACATTCAACCCCCATCAAGCCAAAAATTGAACTTACTAGTCTTGCTTTAATTCTACAAAAACTACAAATTCAACTAGTGAGCACCCATTTCATAACCAAATTTCCTTATTGCTTTGCCTTTCATCTTCTGCTTCCTCACATTCTATCATTTTTCTTTCATACACTTTTCCTCCGCTTTTTCCCGTGCTTCCATGCGCTCTGCCTCCACTTTCGCCTGTGCTATAACTGCTTCCACCTTCATCAACTCTATAAAGAGCTTCAATGCTTTCCAACCTAACCTTGCTTCTTCCCTGCATCAATTTTTAATCTCATCTTCTGGCCAACACACGAAAGGGATGCATCCTTCTATCCCTTCTAGTTCCACATTTTCAAAGCCTTCCTGGATGTCCAAACCTTCACCTGGAACTGTCCATTCAAGTATTGATTCTAATCCTTCCAAGAAATCTCTATGCACAATTATTTCCATCACTTCTCTCACTTTGCTTGTCGATTTCCCCAAGTCCAAACCCCATGCAACAATCAAGGAGTATACATCCATGTTAGTCTTGTATCTATGCCTCATATTTCCAAAGGATTTCCCCAAAATCATCTGCACACTTTGTACCAACCTCCCATTAGTGAATAAAAACATCCCCATTAATATTTGGTTAGAAGCTTCACCATAAAACAGGATTAATTACCTCCTCAAAAGCATAGTGATGTTGGCCTCCATTTGAAAACTAGTGCAGCTACACTGCTACCACCACCACTCTTTCAGACTTTCTATGTGCCTTCTTCTCCATGCCAAACTCTATTATTAACTTTGCTAATCGAGGGCCAAGAGGTAATAATTTTCCAAACTTCTCACGTACCGATATTCATTACCCATCGATCCTCCAGTCATGTCCAATTGCTCCAATCTACCCACGATCTTCACTTCATAAATGCACCATCCTTGCCACCTTTCCTATTTTAATTCACCAAAGTTGAGGTTTTGGTGCTTTTCCTAACCTTAGTTGCAAGTATTTCTTGGTCATCTTTGTAGTCGGTGGGTCTGAGGTTTCAAAAACTTCAAAACTTCAAACTTTGGTTCTAAGGTTCCAAGTTTCAGCGACCACGTGACATTATGGACCACGACTGTTCGATGAATTTTTGGTGGACGGTTGTAGTTGCATTTTGGAAGTATATCTCTCAAGCACTAGATTTGCGAATTGAAACCTCTAGAATTACAATAGAAGCGTTAGATGTGGACATGTGGTTAGATCAAGGCTCATCATCATGGTAATGAACTCGATGGGTTGGATTTTGGCGATGAGCAATAGAAGACCTTAAGTGGCAGAAATATGCACATGCATAAAGTTTGTTTTAAAAGAGGGACTGTCTAGGAAGAATGTAGGACCAAGGCTTAAAAACTTAAGAACTTTTTACACAAAGGATGCAAAGGAAAATCAATATAACCATGACCATTCGATGAATTTTTGATGGATGACTGTAGTTGCATTCAAAAAGTAAATCTTTGAAGTAGTAGACTTGTGAATTGAAATCTTTGGAATAACACTAGAACCATTAGATGCGGACATGTGGCGAGATCAAGGCTCATTTCTCTCTTTTCAATGCCTCAATGTATTACATTTCATTTAATTAAAATTATCAATCTTTTGAACATTCGAAGCAATTGATTGGATAGCTCATAGCTTTAATGAAACAAGATTTGTAATGATTTCATATCATTTGAGTGGCACTAGTGACTAGAGTATGGCGATTTTGATAGCTTGTTAGATTGGTGTATAATTTTCATGTAGCCAAACATCAATCAAATTAAACATTTTAATTATACATGTAAGGCTTCAGATACACGAATCAACTAAGTTGGTTTTTTGGTTTGCGTGAATCAGGCTGGTAACGACATTAGTGGGCCATAAATAGGGTTAGTGATAGTGGATAATATCATAAGGGTTTTCATTTTTTTGGGTTAATAAGGATTCAGGAAGAAGATGTGGTATTATTGGGGATACTCTAAATTCTCTTGCCTCCAATTATGTAGTTACAGAGTAAAAGACCAATTTCCTTCAAGTTCAGAATGGGTGGAATTGGAAAGAAGTTGATTTGGTTTACCTGACTTCTCAGACAAGTTTTGAACTAGGATGAGGAGCTTTTATGGACATAAGTGTTATCCTGATGCATGGAGGTTGTAGGTAGAAGATAGGAGCAATTTTACTACCTGTCATCTTCTGCATGACTCTGGTTCTCAAAGGGGAGAAGTACATTTTGTATCTTCATAGGTCCCATTTCCCCATCATGGTTGGCCAGGTGAGTTCCTTTCATTTATTTTCAGTGCCACATTTGTATTATGTTCTCACCAGTAGAGGCTTTGGAATCATGCATTTATTTTTAGTGTCACATTTGTATTACATTGTCATTGGCAGAACCTTGGAAATTGGAATCAATTTGTAATCCATTGTCATGAGCAACAACTTGGAATAAATTGTGTCTATGTAAAGTGACATATGTTATTTATACAAAACAAGAGCTTTCCTACTCTACAACTACTCATCTTTAAAAAGATATGTAATAATGTGACATTATAATTCATTTGTAATAAAATACATGGTTGTGTTGTGTTAATCTTTGTTATAAATTTACAGTAAAGAGTTATTTTCCGAGTTCAGTGTTTATGAATCTATTCAAATCAATTTTTTTTCCTTTAAGAAATTAAGTATTATCTATTTATGAAATAATTGGATGTAGATATTAAAGTAAAACATAAAGAAATACAAATGAAAAAAGAAAGTTGCCATCAAATTGACAAAAAAACATTATAAACATTAAAAGTTGTCATTCTTGTTAGGGTTTACCGAAATGTTATTGATTTCTAATTTTTCATTGACCTTCTCCCCCAGTTCCCAGTATCATTATTCATTTTATTAAGTCCTTTGCAATGTTAAGTTACTGGCCGCTTGGCCTTGATGTCAATCCTAGTGCATTAAAGTTTAAAACAACTTTAAAACACGTGTTTATTATTTATATCATAAATTAATCAACCGTTCGATGAAAATTTGATGTATGGTTGTAGTTGCATTTCGAAATGAAATGCACAGAGTGCTAGTCTTGTGAACTTAAACCTCTAGAATTACCCTTTAACCGTTAGATATACAATGATCAACAATTTAGAATTTGTTGCCAATGCAGGACTAAATGGCTAATGAAACAAGATTTGTAATGATTTCATATCATTTGAGTGGCACTGGCGATTTTGAAAATCGACGACTTGTCAACTTGAGGTACATTTTGTATGTAGCAAGGTTGTCAGAGTCTAGACGTCAATCAAATTAAACATTTAAATAAATGTAAGGCTTAAGTTACATGAATCAATTAAGTTGGTTTTTTGGTTTGCGTGAATTGTGATTATGAATCATGATTATACCTAACCTCACACGTGACACATGTGAGGTGTACACAAGGACCAAGCTGGTAGTGGCACTATTGGTGGCACTATTGGCCCATAAATAAGGATAGTGAGCACAACTAAAATCATTCGTTGAAGGCTAAAGTCTTTACTATTGAGTGCAATTTTTGAATTGTCATAAGTGTTTTCATTTTGTCTAGGGTTAATAAGGATTCAGGAAGAAGATGATGTGGCATTATTGGGGATACTCTAAATTATCTTTCCTGTAGTTATGTAGTTACAGATTAAAAGACCAATTTCCTTCAAGTTCAGAATGGGTGGAATTGGAAAGAAGTTGATTTGGTTCACCTGACTTCTCAGATAGGTTTTGAGCCAGGATGAGGAGCTTTGATGGAGATAAGTGCTCTCCTAGTGCATTGAAGCTGCAAGTAGAAGATGGGAACAATTCTACCAGCCCTCATCTTCTGCATGACTAATTTTCAAAGGGGAGAAGTACATTTTGTATCTTCACAACTCCCATTTCCCTGGTTTGATTGGCCCGCCTTTCCCCATGCATTTGTTTTCAAACACCATGGCTTATCCCAAAAGTCCCATGCATTTATTTTTAGAGCGCATAGTTGACCCGACAAGTCCCATTTATTTTTAGACACACATGTATTACATTTATGTTTTCACTAGCGGTCTAGCAGAAGCTTGGCGCTTGCGCTTACATATTTATTTGTACTATGTAATAATGTGACATTGTAATTCAGTTGTAATAAAATAAATGGTTGTGCTATTAATGTGACATTGTAATTCCTTTTTTTAAGTCCTTTGCAACGTTAAGTGTTATTGTGCTATTAATGTGACAATGTAATTCCTTTTATTAAGTCCTTTGCAACATTAAGTGTTACTATGCTATTAATGGTTGTGCTATTAATGTGACATTGTAATTCCTTTTATTAAGTCCTTTGCAATGTTAAGTGTTACTGTGCTATTAATGGTTGTGCTATTAATGTGACATTGTAATTCCTTTTATTAAGTCCTTTGCAATGTTAAGTGTTACTGTGCTATTAATGTGACATTGTAATTCCTTTTATTAAGTCCTTTGCAACATTAAGTGTTACTATGCTATTAATGGTTGTGCTATTAATGTGACATTGTAATTCATTTTATAAAGGCCTTGATGTCAATCCAAGCGCATTAATGGTTAAAAAACTTTAAAACACATGTTTATTATTTATATCATAAATTACTCAACTGTTCGATGAACATTTGATGTATGGTTGTAGTTGCATTCAGGAATGAAATGCACAGAGTGCTAGGGTTGCGAACTTAAACCCCCATAATCACCCTATAACCATTATATTTACAAAGATCAATGGTTTAGAATTTGTTGTCAATGCAAGACTAAATTGCTTGTTTTAATTTTAAATGTGTTCAATGATAGCCATGTACTAATTGTGTATAGTGTAGTCTGGAAGCAACACGTAGACGTTTCAGTTTCATTCACTTTAATGTTCAAAAAAAGCACTTTTAGTTTATACTGCTAAGTGAATTTTTTTTAAGTGAGAGGGTTAGCACACAGGGAGATTTCAGTCTTTAGTTTTCTCATTGTAGCTCACCACCCTATTTTGGGCTCAATAGTTCCACTTCCAACAAAGCCATTCTAGTAACCTAGTTTCCACATCTGTCAACATTAATCTTTTCAAGAATCAAAATCCGGGTAAGTGAAAGAATTCATGTAGCTACGTTTCATTGTTTGACATTTCTTAAAATCTTATTTTGTCAAACTTTGAAGTTTGGGTTTAGGGTTAAGAGACTTAAGAATTAAGAAAAATTAAGGACTAATAGGGAATTCACAATTTCACATTGTATAAGCATTTCTACCAGCAGTACCACTAGAGCAATGTCGGATAAAAAAATACATTATGCAAAATTGCTTAAAACCCCAAGTTTCACTGATGAATACCATGACATTTATGATCCTAAAACCTATGGTAGGCATACCTCAAAACTTAGATTTTCATCTGAGAATAAGGTTGGAAATCAAATGAAAGTTAATAGTATTAGTGCACCGTGGGTAACTAGATTAGGGCACATGATGCTTCATGAGGTTTTCCCTTGCCCAAAATTTATCATGGTCTGTGCCCAAAATTATGATGATAACAAAAGATCAATTGTTAATAAAGATAGTGAAGAAGAATTATTATCCATTAATGTAGAAGAAATTGGAAAAGTGTTGGGGTTTACAAGTAAAGAATTTGGAAATGTCCACATTGACCTAAAAAAGCTTGCTAGTGATTATGAAGTAGTGGATGAAATGGAGAAAAATTCTTTCTTAAATAGAATAGTTCAAGATAGAAACAAATCGAAAGATGATCATAAGCCTCCTTATGATTTGGATATTTTTAGACCATGGGTTCATGATACTATTTCCATGCTAGCATTTTTCCTTGGATTGGATAGCAATTTAGAAGTGGGTGCATGCCTCCTTGAAATGGTGTATAATATCCATTATGTTGTTCCACATGTCAAATATAATTTTATTGAGCACATTGTAGAATCCATGGATAAATTTTTTTTAATGATTAAAGGAGGTTCCACCAAGAAATGTAGGTTCACAACCTACTTGTGCTATCTTTTTCTATTCAAATTCAGAGGAATGTTTCAGGCCAACAAGATTTAGATTAAGCCCTATAGTAATCCTGATCAAAAGAAAATGGCTCCAATATATGAATGGACCATTGTTATGGGGATGCATAATTCTTGAAGGAACTATAGTCATTTTGTAGACTACTTTTTGGCTCCATTGCATAAATCAATTAAAAATACTCCAATGCCTAGATTGCCTATGTCATGTAGAAACTGCATTCAACTAGGAAAATAAATACAATTGGGTGATTGGTAATAATGGAAGAATATACTGTGCTAAGATTTTATGGATCAAGAGTACAACCATATGAACTTCCAATACATGTGACATAAAGGGTTTTTTCTTTGGAATATGTAAGGTAGATGTAGAGTACTGATGAACTACACTTTACCAGTCAGGGGAAGAAGACCTTATTTCCTTCTTTACCTTTTTCATGTGGAGGGATCACATTCGAGAGAAAAGTATTTAGTGTGGCACATGATCTTTTGAATTTTTTTGATTTTGATGCTATCTGTCATTGGCAGTATGATCCATATGACACCATTAAATCAATGATTGTGCTCAATTAGAATGTTGGAAGTAAAATTCAACATCAAAGTAAACCCTTGCTTGAAAACTTGAGAAACAAGGAATCTTGGGATGAGGTCAAAGTAGCAATGCAGAAAAGTGTTGCTGAGAATGGTATTTCTTTTGAACATTTGTTAGTAGAAATTATGGCATTACATCGAAAGACAATTAGGAGGTACAACAATTTTTATGAAAGAAGTCATAAACCATCTAGTAGTGTAAAAATGCTAGATTCTCTAGAGAAGGAAGTTATAGAAAAAATTGGTCACGATAAAAAATTACAACCTTTTGGTCTGAGGAAGGAGCTAGGTGATCCAAGAGCTCTTGCAGAGTATGGAGATAACAAAGAAGATCATGAGTTTAGCAAATTGTGGAATATAGAGCATCCAGATGAACGAGAAGATAAAGAAAGTGATGACGAATCTAGTGATGATAGGGAAGAAGAAATCCATGTCAATTTCAAACTTGGTTTAAGTGGGCCACAAAAGAAGCATATACTACAGGAGGAACCATAGTTGAAAAAATGGGTTATGAAGGTGGTCCTTTGGGGTCCCAAAGACAAGGCCCTTGGATGGTAACAAATGTAGAGCATAGAAAACCAGTTGATAAATCTACCCTTGGGGTTGGAGGTGAAAAAGTAGACCTAGGGAATTAGGTCAATTTGTTAGAGCTTCAAATCCTCATCCTCATGGTCAGACACAATTACAACTAGGACATTCCCATGGTGGAGAGCTTAGTGCAACTGGACTACCTCTGGTGGCAATGGTATGGGTAGTAGTACTAGTAGTGTTCAACATGTGCTACAACAACAAATTACACACAAGAGGACAACAACACAATATACCATAGAAACACCAGGTGATCAAGGCATATAGAAGAGGCAAAGGATTTTGATAGGTCAAAGTCACGCTACCAGTGGATCCACCACAAAGGAGTTATTTCCAGGCACTCCCCCACTTCCAATTAGTCTGGATGTGACATCATTAGCAACTGCAAGTACTCCTATTCCTTCACCATTCAAGCATTCCATTGTCCCCACATCCCTAGGTTTTGATTAAATTGAAGAGTTTAAAAATAAATCAAAATTGAATAAAAAAGAAAAGAAGCAACTGATGGAGAGTGTGTTTGTTGTAAATTCAAAGCCTGCAACAACCATGGTATTACCCACATTTGACACAAATAAAGAAATCATGGAGTACACAATTCTTGTTCCCACAGTTCAAAACAAACCAACAAATCAGATGGCTCGATCTGAATTCTAGGTGAATAATATTCAATTGGATTTTTTTGGACTTAGAAATACTGAAAAAATTAATGTATCAAAGAAGAACAATGAATTGGTGTACACATCATTGCTAAAGAAAGATAGAGAGAAAAAAAGTTTGCAGACTCAAATTGAAAATTTACAAGAAGACCTAGCAAATGAGAAAGCACAGAGGAAAGCAATAGATAACAAGAGCAAATAATTAGAAAAAAGAATAAAAAAATATGCCTTTGCATCAAGAAGCAAAGAGGATAAGAAGAATGAGACTACAGTGAATGAACTGAAGCAAAGGCTAGATGAGAGCAACAAGAAATATGATGAGGAAAAATTCACTTTAGAAAAACTAAGACTAAGCATTGCAAATGGAAATGAACAGTGGGAACAAAAATTGGAGAAGGAGAGAAAAATAAATGAAAGATTGGAGGTAGAGTTGATGGAAGCAAAAAATAAAATTGAGTCTTGTCAAAATAAGTTATCTGCATTTTGTAGAGGGAAAATGAGCCATATGAAACAAAAGATCTAGGATGAAATAATGCAGAGGATTGATCATTTGTGTGACATGTTTCAATTGATTGATGCTATTAGAAAACATCATAAGAAGCTCAACAAATATTTAGTGGACAACAAAAATGTGCTGGAATTAGAGAAATATGCAAATGAAATTCTACAAATAGTCTACAAAGCCAACGACAATGTTTTGAAATCAAAAGGGATTACTAATCGGCTTGCTACATCAATGACATTGTCATCTATCATTGAAAAGTGTTTGAGAATGCATGAAACAAAGGAATATTTGCATTTGGCTGTAGACAAGATGAAGAAGGTGGATGAAAAGGTAAGGAACTTCACAAAGCTTGGTTTGCCAGAGTCTTTTGACAGAAATGAATGATTCATTGGAAAGAATGATTTCAAAAAGAAGATGGAGGATGCAATGAAGATTGATTTGGGTTAGTTTCCTCATAACCTAGATGTGGTGAACTACTTGGATTCCATCAAACCATTGCTAACCTTGAATGCAAAATTGACAAAATAATCCAAGACAGGTTCCAATTTGAATCATGAATTGTTAACAAATCTTCAAGTCAAACAACATCAATTAGAACAAATGACAATTCCACCACTAGAATAGTGGAAGTTGCTAGAAAAGGTGTTGTAGTGATTTGATTTTTGATAATATGAGTTTCCATTTCCAAGTTCCAACTCAGCTCTGTGCAGAGTTTTCTTTGTTCCAACTCAGACTTCAGTAATGTGTTGATGTTAAATTATCTGTATTATTTATTTTATCATTTGAAGAAAAATTCTGGTAGTGGTTTCAACTACTAGATACACTTTAAATGATTGCTAATGTTCATTGTTGTATATGCTACTAATACTATTGTTAATATGTTATTAAGCATTGAGTTGAGTGATGAATCACTTAGTACATGTTTAAGTTTTACTTTTAACACAATTAAAATATGAACTATAAGGTGATTTTAATTCCAGGCATCCATAATCTTAGTGAAATTGCATTACAATTCACACATAAATACTCAATCTCCATGAATACTTATCAGATCCACTAAACATTTATATGAATTCATGCTTTAATCAAGGTACTTTAATTGGTTCATTAAACTAGAGCCAAAATTAAAACATACATCAATGCATAATGAAAAAGAATATTAATAAAAGATCATTGATCAAATTTCATTAATAATTCATGCAAAGTGTTACAACTGGCTGCTAGAGAGACTATAGACTCAAAATAACGGAGCAAAGCAAGCTTAGTCGCTAGTCCTCTGAGTTTTATAACCATGTTGCAGAGATCTAAATTTTCATAACTACCTGATTCCTTGACTTGGTTCACTTTGTTGAGTTGCAAGTTTTTCTTGGTCATCTTTGTAGTCAGTGGGTCAAAGGTTTCAATTTTTTTGAAACTTTAGACTTTGATTCTAAGGTTCCAAGTTTTAGTGACCACATGACATTACGGACTTATCTTTCCTTTCAAGGCCATCGTCATTTGACATCTCATTGAATGCTATGTACAGACTAAACTTGAGTTATCTTTTCAAGAATTTCCAAAAGCATGTAGGTTTAAAGGCTATTTTTTCGAGGAATGAAATTAAATGCCGCATTTAAAGCACGTCCTATCAAAAATAATGACATAAGTGGGTGGCAAAGTTTTACTTAGACATTTAGCATGCATTCTCGTTGTTTTCCAAGGCAAGTATTTCTCAAGTGCAAACATTATTTTTACTCAGATACTTAGCTTGCATTCTCATTCTTTGCCAAGGCCAGTACTTCTCAAGTGAAAACATTCTTTCTCTATGAATTTGCACTAATGCAGAGTGAACGTTGGGTCGGCATAAGGGATACGATGCTCAGACCTTTTAAGTTAGAAATTTTTTTGGTGCACTTGGAGAGGGACGACAAGTATGAGCTGGATATAAAACTCTTAGAAAGCTGGCTAATTCACGCTGGAGGGTTTCCAGAAGTTGTGTTGAGTGTGGACTTGATAAGTGCATGCACGAGAAGGTACATTCCATAGACATGGGAAATTAAAGCCACAGATGGGACTGTAATTGCAAAAATTTCTCCTGAAGTTGTTTTTTGCATGTTGGAGATTCCAGAAAGGGAACCTATAGAAGACATGTCTGTCACAGTGGAAGGTGAATTTTTCAAAGTGAATAAAGGCTGGTGTAAGAACTCCATGGCCAAAACGTGGTTGAAGTCTGAAAAGAAAGGTAAGTCGCAACTGCTGAGTAAACTAAAAAGTGTGCATTTTAAGGGAGAAATTTCAAATGCTATTGCTTTATTGCACCAAATTATTGGGAATGCACAAGTTGAGTTATTTGAGGATTGGATGTGCCAGTTTATCTTGATAGTCTGTGATGAGAACATTTTCATTGACTGGGCTGAAGTTACTTGCTTCCATTTGAATGAGCAATTAATTAATTTCCATGAGACTGCTACTTTTTGTATGTGTTCTTTCCTGACATACATTGTAGGTAGTCAGAGGTCCTTTTGGCTTGGGTTGGAGCTGCAAGGAACCCCGACTTCTGATATCCTGTGTATAAACGCTTTCCTCGGTTCACTAAACAATTTGGAATGGGTGATTTCTGTCGTGTTAATGATGTATTTTTAATGGAGATTGTGAGGAAGCTAGATGGAAATCCATAAATGCGCCTTTCCCTTGAATTGATTTCTCTTGTATCAAAATTTGGGAGTTTTTATAGCCAAATTTGATAAGTTTTCCTATCTAAGAATAAGGGGTTTTGAGAAAGCCCCATTTAAATTATCTTGGTATCTTGAAGATTTACTGATATTTTTGGAAGTTTGTCGACAAATGGCCATGGTTAATATTAAGTATATGAACATGGGGAAACAAGGGTATGTCTTCCCATTGGATACCCCTTCTTTTATGTGAAAAACAAACCAGATGGCCAGGGGAGTTGAAGGAATTCTCAAGGAATATAACCTCCAAAATCTGTCTATGAGAGCTAATTTTGATAGTAAGGGTTTTCTAAAGAAAAATCTCTATGGAGGGAGCTTATATCGGCATCACCCATCTATCAAAGATTTCTGGGAAGATTGTGTCGATGAGAACAAAGTTTTGAGAAGAGATTATAAGAGGCTAACACTAAAACAGATACATACTTTCTGTCTGTCATTTCGTATTCCTGAAAATGTAGCTGAGGATTCAACAATCATAGATCCTAGATATGAAAAATTTCTTGATAAATCCCACCCTAGGGTTCATTGGAGCCAAAGTGAAATTTTAGATATGAGGGTATGTGCTGCCCTAGTGCTTAAAAGAGCCCACGACTTGTTGGATGGGAAATGATGGAAAGTTACTGGTCCTATTTAGGAGCTTAAGTCATCATAGAAGAATGAACAGGGGTCTATGCAAGCATCTGGTGCAAGTGTATCATTGGGGAAACCCTCTATTAGGTCCTCTAGTGCAAATTATCAGTTAGGAGGTGATGGTGATAGGCCAGAAGAAATAGTCAAGTTGAAGAGCATATGTGAATAAGACATTGTGCTTTCTCCTACCCCTAAGAAGAAAACCAATCAAGAAAAACTTGTGGCTATAGATTTTGAAGCTATCTTTCAATAGATCACTGAAGATAATATCTTTCCTCCTCTATCTAAATTTCCCTCTTCTCTAGCTGATAATCCACCTTTCACTCCTAGTGCTCCTAAAGAAACTATTAGTGGAAATGAAGATTTTGGTCTAGTAGTAGCCTCCCCAGAATGGCTGAAAAAAGAAGTGGAGAAGAAGAGAAAACATATTCCTACAATGACAGTTGGAGTGGATACAACTGCAAAGTTACTTCAAAGTTCTTCAAATCCTAAGAAAGCTAGGAGGATGTCAAGGATGGTGACTGATGCTACTTTTGGAAATTAAATATTAGAAATTGCT
The DNA here is from genome assembly GCA_007258455.2 of Sequoia sempervirens. Taxonomy (NCBI): domain Eukaryota; kingdom Viridiplantae; phylum Streptophyta; class Pinopsida; order Cupressales; family Cupressaceae; genus Sequoia; species Sequoia sempervirens. The sequence goes on from VDFB02086081.1 coordinate 258,405,450, forward strand.
GACCCTGTCAAGGATTTAAATGAAGATGAATAATGAAGGCAGACTACAAAGTCACACATGTTGATATGGGGCCTCCAACACTGGAAAGTGATGTGTACCATGCTAATTATTAAGTCAATACCTTGATTAAAAGAGTGAAAGAATAGAGGAAAGAAAATATAAAAATGCAATCTCAAGTCCTCACATTAAGTAACTTTATTTATTCCATGGCCACTCCTCCTACATTTGATGAAGCCTCAAGTTCTTAGGTAGAGGGCATCGATGTGCTCACCATAGAGAAAATTAAAAATAATTTGAGCTATTCCAGAGATACTTGTGAGGGGATCTATAAAATATCTCAAGAGGATATCTTCTTTCTGAATAAATTTGTGCTCTTTTACACTCGAGTTGTTAACAAGAGGAAGGAGTTAGTAACAGAACTTCAGTAGGTCAGAAAAGATCAAACTAGTCTCTATGTGCTTTCTTAGGAAATGAAAGAATTGAACTCTATGGATCTGAAGATATTAATTGGTGAGAAAGTTGTGAATAATCCTAAGGAGCTAGACCCTTCCTAGTCCGATTCATTGGAATGGAAATTGAATATGTATGATAATCTGGTGAAGGAAATTAATAACACACTTGATCAATATTATGAAATGTTGGTGGAAATTAAAGAAGAATGTAATATTTTGGGAGTAGAAATTACTGATGAGTTTAATGGAAGGATTCTAGATATAAGAGAGATTTGTTTGAAGTTTAGAGAGATATTCAATAAAGAAATAGTTGATCCTGCTATAGTGACATGGGAGTCCTTCTCGAAACTCAGTGGAATGTAGATCCACCTAAAGACTTATAAATCTGGAGAAGAGAAAAGATCTCAGATGTTGGTTGAGTCTAAAAATGCTTTGGGAAAATGGAGAACCAGGTTACAAATCACTACAATGCCAGGGAGCAAGGACATTTTTTCAATTGTCACAAAGTACCGGGAATACAGGAAAAGAGTAAAGGCACAAGAGGTGTTATTGAAGGAGAAGGAGGTGAAAATAATTGAAAGTGAAGGAGTCGGTGTTGGGAATGGGACCATTGTTTAGGTTTTAGTTTTTATGTTATTTTCTTTAATTTGGCTCTCTTGATACTTCAAAGAATTTTTATTTTAATTTCTAAAATGGTTGTCTTCAAGAAACCATTATCACGACAAAAAAAACTTTTCTATTTTTATTACTTTTTTGTTATTTCAATATAGAAAGACAATGGTGAAGTTCATACACGCATAATCTTTGAGTTAAGGTGTGTATTGTGGGGATTGTCTATTATTAGAATGATAGATTTTTGGTTAGTTTCATTGCCGTGGAATGTTTATTTGTGAATAAAGATTTTATGGTGATGGATGCGTAAGGATTTCTCAGTATAATTTAGGTGATTTGGTAGTTTAAGCTTTTATTGTTTAAGTTGTGTGGATGCCTTTATAAGTTATTTATGTTGAACCGTTAGCTTCCAGGTTAGCTTATAAGTTATGGATGTTGAACTGTTAGCTTATGTTCAAGGAATGGATTAATATTCTTTTCAATTATTTATCAAAGATTTTGTGAATGGAAATGCAATAGGAATTTATAAGTAGTGTGATAAGTTTTGTTCTTTAAAAATGATACAGAATCACATATCAAATTCAATACAATGGAATACAATATAAAATATAAAATATCACAATTTAATGGAATAAAATATAAAATATCATCAACTAAAGTTTGGAATATGATTCATGAAGTGCAATATAAAATAAAATATCATGAAGTGCAATTATTCACAATTTTAATTTTCATTGAATACAATATAAAATATCATCAACTACAGTTTGGAACAATGGAAACTGATTCATGAATCATGAAGTGCAGTATAAATACGTAAAAGCTGCTAATTCTCTTCCATTTCCCAAACAGAGTCAGGGTCCTCAAATTGACGTTCATCATCGGATAGAGTAAAAGAGTCATCTTGATTTTGAGTATGCTCTTCATTTTCTTCGGCCTGTGTCTCAAATTCAACATTCATTCTATCATTTTTCTCAATGTCATTTGTCCCAGTCCCATTGCCACTGCCAGTGCCACCAGTACCAACCTTTGGAATCAAAGTGTTGCACAACTCGGTCCCTCTTCTTTCACATGTGGACCTCTAGATTGCCAGTGCCCTATCAAAAGGAAAATTTCTGACATTATACATAGTTCCTTTCATCCTCAAGCAATTTTCCAAATTCTTGTCTAGTTTGTTTCTTAACTTTGAATTCAAAAACCCCAATGTACTAAAAACTCTCTCATCCTCCACCGACCCCAATATCGTTGTTTGACATAAATCAACAAGTTTGAAATATTCTGATATCGAACCACACAATATTTCACTCTGACCTAAGTTTGTCCAAACCTTTTTTATTGATCCAGTTCAAAGGCCTTGTCCTTGCCCATAGATTTATATTGGTCCTTCATAGCTGTTGCAAAACTCCTACATTATTTTCTAAGATTAGCTTCATTTAAAATTCCTTCTATTTTCTACTCATTGTATGTTACAGTTTTCAAAAATTGTTCGATCAATATTTTTACTTGAGCATGAAAATATTTTGGGTTATCTCAGTTTTCCCAAAATTGAGGATACACAATACTCATGGCTTCAAGTATTTCATGTCGAGGGAATATTTCACAAATCTTTGAGGAAAGAGCTTTTACAATTTCCTTCAAATTATCACCAACAGATTTAACAATGCCTTTAAAATCTTCCTTGCTAACAACTACTTCTCTACTAGAGCACCTGATAGTCTTACATTGGTACATTTGTATCTCATATCCACGCACACAGATACATAAGTGCATGCTTGCATTAAACTGCAAATAATTATTAGGATCATTCAAATTAGAAATTTTCTGCCACATCAAATGATTTATGCCATCTTGTGTTAGATCTAGATATAAATGATTGAGGGCCAAGCATGCATGCTTATGTAGATTGGAATATACATTAATATACATTGTTCTATCTTGGGCTTTCTTCACAAGTCCGTTCATCACATCCAGCATGGGGAGAAGACTAGTTAAAGTTAAGAGTGTCTCTATATCGCTTAACCTATGTAAGAGGTCAGGAGGTTTGTCTACTGTGCTGCAATTTTCGTACATCACTCCAATAAATGATTGATATTCTGAAATAACTCGTTGCGCTGGTCCATGCAGGGAGATTCATCTGGTATCAACATCTTGGAGAAGCTTGTTTCCTGGTGTTATTCCCTTAGAAATTTTTTGAAATTCTATGAAACATTTAGGACTTCAGTAGAAGTATGCGTGGATCTCACAGACTAGATTTTTGGCTTTTGATATTGTACGAAACTTGCTTACAATTTTGAATTCTAAATTCATTCTATGGGTCATGCAGTGAATGCCAAGCATGTATGGTGCACAAGTAGTTTTTAACTTTGTGCAAACACCGGTCCTTTGACCTTGCATCACTGTAGCTTCATCAACTCCTACACAAACCAACTTTTTCACATTTGTCAACTCATCCATACTTGTAATTTCATTCAAAGATTTCTTGACTAGTTCAAATATATTTTGTGATGTTGAACTGTCCTTCATTTTATGAACACAAAGAATATGAGCTTGGTGAAAATGTTGTTGTATAGTATACAAATGCATACAAACCCAAGAAGTATTGTCTACCACAAAAACTTCATCTAAATATAATGCAATGAAATTTGAATCTTTTACTTTATCCTTTAAATCTTCCTTTTCCACTGCAGCAAGACATTTTGCTCATCCCCATCCAGTGTTTACTGACCAATGTGAGTAGGGATAGTGAGGAACATTCAAATAAGATAATAAACTAGAATATTCTAGGTAGTCTGGCATAGGACACCCTCTGGATAAAATATGAAAAACAACACTCATCTGAACAATTTTTGATAGATTTGTTGCTTCCATTTCTTTTCCAAATTGAGCCTTAAGTGTACCTTTACATGAAACAAGCTTCGACATTTTTTGATGATGCTCTTCAAATAATCCATAGCATACCTAACATGAAGACATTCTTCCTTTGATTTCCATCATACGACTGATTGTTCCTTTCCATCTATGATTTTTTTTTCATAAAATTTATCGATATGCTTTTCTATAGTGTCAATCATTAGTTGTGCCACAACATCTTGTCTCTTCCACATTTCCAAGTATAAATCATACATTGGGCCAATGTTGCATTTTCAATTTATAATTTTCTTTCCCCACTAGTACAATGAATGGGTACTTTGACAACCAACCAAGTTGAAAATTCCTTGTCATTTCCCACTCGTGCTCCCTTTTTGGTTTGTTTTTCCTTTTCTTGCTACAAACATCATCCTCATCCAAGTCAATTATCTCATTCTGGCTAACTAGGGCATCCCTTGGAGCATCTTATGTGGTATTTCCATCCTTATTTGATACATTTTGATTTAACTCAATGACAATATCAACTTGACCTTCCGGTGGTGGTGAGGTATTGTGAATGCTACCAATATTTGGTGGAAGAGTTGATGATGTAACTCCATCTTGACCTGATGGATCAAAAGCTTTGAAAATTTCAAAGTAAGACTATATGGTATGTCTAAGTTTTGGGAATTTTGATGGCCTCCCAGTCTCTTCACCACCCTCAAGAGCGACAAGAGTATTTTCACCACCCTGTGGAGTAGCAAGAGTATTTTCAACACCTTAAGGAGCGGCAAGAGTCTCTTCACCACCCTGAAGAGCGGCAGGAGTATTTTCAACACCTTGAGGAGCGATAGGAGTCTCTTCACCACCCTGAGGAGCGGAAGGGGCCATACCACCCTGAGGAGTGGCATGAGTCTCTTCACCACCCTAAGGAGCGGTAGGAGCCTTACCCTTGCTGCTCAAGTCGCTTGACATATTGATCTCTGATTCACTCAACATATTGATCTCTGATTTGCTTGACATATTCATCTCACTTCGAGTAAAAACTAGAAAAATATGTCTTCCTGTTTAAGAAGGACAAAGAATAATAATATAGATCCCATTCCCTACTCAATATCATCTTTAAGACTGAAGCAAGAATGGAAAAGAGATAAAGAAAACTTATTATTATAACACTATGAAGAAATGATCACTCACCTTTAAGTCTACGTTTTCGGCTTTCACTGACTTCCGAATTGGGAAGTAGAACCTCATAACCGAAAAAAATGTGTAAGAATAAATGACACTTTTGATTGTATTTATATCACTCCATGATTCCATATTTGGCGAATTCTGCGAGATTTTTAAATGGTATATTAAAAATTTGGTGAATCCTGTGTACTTATACAACGATGCGTTGTAATTTTCAAGGCGAAATGTGTCCTCAAATGTATTTATTTTTTAATGTTATTGGGAAAATAGGTCCTCATAAGCAACTATTTATAAATTTTAATTGGCAAAATGGGTCTTCACAAGCAACTATTTATAAATTTTAATTGGGGAAATGGGTCTTGATACAATGTTGTTTTAATAGTATTGGCGAATATGTAGGTGTTTTATTAAATGCTTCCAGGATTCTAGGTGAAAATATTAGTCAGTCCATTTGAAACGCGTACTTTGACAATGGCGAATTTGTTGCTTAAATATGCCTCATAAAAAAAATCATTGGTGAATGGACATGCATTGGACCTATAGTTCATAAAATCTGGGCAATTTGGACACCCTGTTGGGTGCAATTAATTTGCCAATTTTGACTTGGCCAATTTATAGAATTCGCTAATTGGCAAAGATTCGCCACTAAATTTTTCCCTAAATGTTATAATCCCCAAAGATAGTTTCATTCAATATTTCATACATAATGGCAAGGACCTGCATATATGCATGCCATGATTCTATGATGATTTAACTATTTATATTTGCTTAAGACTAAATTGCTTAAGACTATTCCCTAGTTTATAACAATGAATTATGAACATGTATACCCTAAACTAAGCCTAATATACTCCTAAATTATGAATGGAGGTTGTTTACATGATGTAGATTTGATCCTTCATCAATGCGGACTAGTTCCTACTCCATTGGGCAATAGAGTCATGAATAACAAAGAGGAAGGAGATAAATAGAATTCTACAAAACCTTCTAGTAGAAATTAGTGAATAGGTGTTAAAAGAAAATAAAGTTGAGATAATAAACACAATAAATAGAGAGATCCTATAAACAAGAGGCATTGGAGAAGGTAGTAGTAAATAATGTTTCTCTTAAGGATACAAAATTCATTCAAATGTAGGGTGTGTGCAAGAACTTGAGTCCACTTTTTGGCCAAAAAGCGGAAGTGTTTTCCCTAATTTTCAGAATTTGTCACATTTGACCTAAAAATTTGAAGCACTTAAAGATTGAATCTTAAAAAAGGTCAATAATAATATGAAGTATAGTACTCAGAGTCTAGTTTCTAAATATTTAATTTATTTTAATACCCAGATGATACAAATTGATTTTCAATAAGCATGTCTAAAAAAAATTGTTTAAAAGTCACTTTTTTAGGACCATACCATGCATGTGTATGTCAACCATATTTTGACCTAAATAAAAGTATTTTTTTGAATCCTTTTGGGAAAAGATATGTAAGACACTCAAGATTGTTCACGATACTTTCTTGTAATTTTTATTGGCTATAATTGATGTTTTGAAAACCCCTTGTGTATGTCACACATAATATGACCCAAACTTGTCATTTTTTGATTTTTTTTTCAAATTGAAAAGAATTGTTTGAAGATTGTTCATGTATAATTTTTTTCAAAAAAATATTTTAATAAAAAGTTATTAAATAATAAGAAAACATGTTATATTTCAAGTTTATGGACTAGTTTCATTGAAAATTATTTGAAAAATAGTAAAAAATAATCCAATTGTAAAAAAAATTACATATTTGAGGTCTACACAACCTCAACTATTATGGATTTAAATTTCGTCAAAAAATTCTACAAAACGTCTTCAGACATATGTCTAAAGTCATTCTTTTCTATTGGCACTAACATGACCTTCAAGTTGCATGTCAAATTAGGTACAAAGCTAAGGGTTGGCTCCCCAAGCCTTTTTCCTGACCCGAAGCCCATAGCAAGAATTTAGGAATAAAATTTAAATTTTAAGAAACAAGATCCTATTTAGTTTTTCTTAAATTTTAACCCTTTTATGAAATGGGATCCCGTTTCTAGAACAAGATCTTGTTTCTAGAAAATAGGATCCCACTTTTGGCTCAAGGTCCCGAAGCGAAACATGATCCCGTTTCATAAAAAAATGAGATCTCTTGTTTCACTTTTCCCGATTTCACGTTTTTGGCTAGTCCGAAACTTCCACGAGAAGTGGACTCATCTTCTTGCTTTCATCCTACATCAAGACAAAATATGAAGGTCAAAGAGTAAATTGAAATATTTTCCAAGGCTATCTAATGTAAAGAAGTAAATGAATCCTCATCAGCTAAATCATATAAAAAATTAGAGCTTCAATTGAAAGAACTAAAGTAAATTTAACAAGACTAATAGATGCAATTTCTCAAGTAGTTTAAGACAAAATTAAGCAAGAGAGAAGAAAGAAGAAAATCAAGGAGAATAAATGAAAGAGAACAAATATTTTATTTGATAAAAAGAGAAAACAATGAAAGAAAAAGAACAAGTGAAGAAAGAAAATACAACATAAGAAGTAAAAAATCAACTAAAATATATGAGGCCAAATAAAATGTAAAAATAAATAGATCAAATAAAAGAAATCAATAATGAATAGGTGGGGAGGGAGACAACAAAAAAAAAATGAAAAAAAAAAATCAAAGAAGAATAAGAAAAAGATAGAAATAGGGTAGAAGAAAGGGAATGTAAATTGTATTATCACGAGGATAAAAGAGAATGAAAAAATAGAATAAGTGCCCTCATACACAATAAAGGTAACAATTGCTAACAATAATACTTGGTAATATTTTTTATTTGATTTTATTATCAATTGTTGAAGGTTGTTGCTTCCTTTTCTAGCTTACATGTATTCATGATCATTCTAACACAATGGTAAAAGTGGGGGTATCTTTTGTCTTCATCCTCAATCTATAGTCATCACACAAATGCAAGTATCTTATATGCATTTCTAAATTTTTCTTATCATGTGGTTATATTTAGATTATTATATACAAGAATTATTTTTTCATGTTTAGTTTATCATGTTTATGCTTTCTAAACTACGTATAGATTAGCATGTTGGCATTATTTATATTATTAATTTTTTTTATCTCTCATCAATGAAAGTGCAATCATTTATAGAAGACACAAAATTAAAGGGACATATTATTGCTAATTATGCTCTTTAAGTTTATGCATGCTTCACAAGTTGGTTCTAATTTTTATTCTAAATATTATACTTCTAATTTTGTTTGTCGTGCCTTCTTTTTTACTTCTATATGCTTTCCAATATAGATATATAGGCGCACCAAAGTGGGAGAAAAATATGGAGGTGAAAATGTAAGTCCACTCACACTTTATGTGTGTATTCTAAGTGAGTAGGCCTATAATGTGTTGTTTTATTTAACACACTAATTGAACTAACACTCAATTTCACTCAGAAGGGGAAGACTGTGATTCAATGCGCTTTTCCCCCTCCCATTGTGGTTTTGGGGGGGAAGGTTTTAAAAAATGAGTTGTATTTCTCTCAGAAGGGTCTTATTTTCTGATTTGATCGATTATGGCCTTGACTTTGTGATCTCAATCGTTGGATTTTGAGAATTGGCTTCCTTTTTAAATAAAGGTTAAATTACAATTTACCCTTGTGTTAAGGGATTCTTTATTATTATTTTTAATTATGTTGAGGATCAAGATGCTATCTTTGATGGCCACTCTTGGTTTTGGGAGCAACATGCCCTTTTGTTGAAACCTTCAGATCCCCTCTTTAACCCCCTTACTAAATACTTTAATGTGGTTCTTGTTTGGGTTCGCTTCCCTAATCTTCCACTCCATTTTTGGTGTGAATCTAGCTTTGAGGCTATTGGTAATTCTGTGGGTTGTTTCATCAAGGTGGACAATGCTACTACATAATTTACTCACACCACCTTTGCTCAAGTTTATTGATCAAATTGGATTTATCTAAACCTCTCTCAGTAGAGGTTTTTTTGCAAGTGTTGGATTGTTCTTGGATCCAATCTTTGGATTATGAAGGAATTCCCTTTCATTGTAGGTGTTGTTTTTCCATGGGGTTTTTAGCTTCTTATTTCCCTTACCTTAAGGTCGCGAGACCTTCCTCTTGGTGGAAGGATTTTGTTCATGATAATTTTACAATTGACATTTCAGAGTTTTATTCTAAGGCTCCCAAGTTTCTTATTATTGGTGGGGAGGTGGCCTCTCCTCCACCTTTGGTGCTGGCTACACTTGTTTTGACTTTTCCCCCTCTTTTGGCATGCAATGTTGTTGCTCCCCTTATAGAGAGTGTTGTGTTTTCCACTTGATACTTGGGCTCTCCCATTGGATGATCGTCTCCTCACTTGTTCCAAGGTTGTAAGTTGGAGAGGGCTTCTCCTACTCCCTCTCCTAATTCTGTGGAATTTGATGATAATTTTTCTTGGACTGTGGTTCAAAAAATGAAGAAATGTCTTCCAAAACACGTGTCAAATTCACGTTAAGGGTGTTTGTCCTTCTAGATCTTGTATTGAGATAGTGTAGTTTTTAGAAGCATTGTTGCTGGTATGTTGTTTGATTGATTTTGTTCACCAACTTTCTTGTAAAGGGTTCAAACCCTTGCAAAAATGCCCTTATCTAACTAGCACTTGCACCAAAAGGGGTGCAAGGGTTACATCGATAGAAAAATATAAGAACATTATGTTTCCCTCTCCTTAGCCATGGTCATCTGGGACTCCCGACGATGAATCTTGACTTGTGGAGAGAAGAACATAAGACATTAGAAACAATATTTTGACCACTGTGGCTTTAATAAAAAGAAAAGAATAGATAATTAGGGAGAAAAAGGGCAGAAATACCCAATGCATCCATATTACCACTCTTTCCTAGCAATGGTGTTATTAAGACTTCTCGTATACTGTCCTCACCATATCATTCCTACACAACCCTATTAAACATTTCAAAGGAGTTCTAGACAAGATTTTTGTAGCCTTCTAAACTTTCTAGAGAACCATGGCTACATTTAACAAATAACAACATAATTGTCTTAGAATGAAATAAAACAAAACAAATAAACGATCGGGGCGACATATATATTTAAAAAATAACTCATTGAGACCATGGATAGTGACTTACCTAGAGATTTTGCTCAAATTGTGTCCTCTGTCAACGATGCTGATGAGGCAGAGTTTGCAAGAAAAATTGAAGAAGCCCTATCACATCAAAATTTTGTTTTAAATTAGAAGAACCAAAACCAATCTCCCTATAGCCACTGCTTTAGTGTATTAAAGCCTTTGTTTGAACAATGGCGTTTCTATAATTGCTGCAAAGCACACATATTACATGACAACAACAAAATGAAAAACACAAGAGATTTGGGTGTTACAAAATCATTATAATTTGATCTCTAAAGCTACTGAACAAGAATTAAAATTCCAAAAATGAGGTTACACAGGTTAGCTATAAATCAATCAATGAAGAGGACGCTCAGGAGCCCAACCAACATAGACATCAGGTGACAATCCTTTACTTAGGCCAACCTTACAACCATTCCATAGGAATCACATAAGCCATTCCTTATTGTTAGCATCCACAAGAGTCATCTCTATTTTTCTTTCTTTTAGTAATTGGAAAGGATCAATACATTTTTTGAGCATACCCTGCACACCCAAACCATCAAAAACTACATTACAGTGACTTGCTAAACTCTATTATTAAAAAAATATAGAAACTCAAGCCATCCCACAAACCAAATTATAGTCATATGTTAAACCTCACTCAAACCCTCCTAATGTAGAAGAAACTAAAGATTGTAATACAAGAAAAGTTATTGAAATTGCCATAGATGATATAAATGTCCTCAACATACAAAAAACAAGGGGAGAAATGTCTTACGAGCCAAAATCCTTTGTATACATCAGATTGCTTCAAATGTATTAAACATAAGGGCTTATATAATGTGAAAGAATTAGCAACCTTGAGGGCCTTGTTCCATTCTGCTTTAGTGACAGGATGTCTGCGAGAAATGTAATAAATTCTTTAATAAGCTCTCTCTTCGGTCTCTATCTCTGTAGGAGATTTCTCTAGCTTGTGCTTCTTTCGAGCAAGGGATTGCTGGCATTGCCCAAAACTCTTGGAAGGGTGACCTAGATTGAAACTAAAACTAGTGAGACTCACAATGTAACTAATAATAAAAAAAAAGTTCTATTGCTTGAAGTTTTCATCATTTAGAAAGGAAAATACTTACCATGAGTCTTTTGCCTTGATTTGTTGCCATTCCAATTTTTCCTTCCTTTTCATAAACCAAATCAATTAGCTAGGGAAAAATGTGCTCATTCAATAGAGGATTCCCCCCATGGGCCCTAGTGTGCATTTGCAAAGGCTGGGGCTACGAGAGTGGTGGTTGAGGTGGTGCCGCCTCTTCCTCCTCCAAGGGTAGCCAGTCAAAACTTGTGTTGAGAAAAGAAGTTGCCATGATAACCACCAATCTAGAGGCAATGAGGGCGCCCGAAACATTCCCACCCATAGCCCAGAATGATATAGAACACAACAAAAAAATGATCTGATGCGTAGAGATTCCAAAAAAATGCACTCGTTAAAACGACGACAAGTGACTTACCTCAAGATTCTGCAAAAACTATGTCATGCTGTCAACAATGTTGATGAGAAAAAATGGGCAGAGGTTTGTAGGAAAATTTCTATGGAACCCTACCAACACAAAAAATTCTTAAAAATGAGATGTACCAAAATCGGCCTCCCTAGAGTAAACAAAAAGTGGAAAATATTAGGGTTGTAGGGCTAGATAAGATTTCACCCATCCAATTGAAATCTGATTTGATTTGAAGATCTTAGTATTAAATGCGAATTAGATTTTGTTTTGAGGCGAGATGAAAGAATGTTTAACTCGTCAGCTACAACCACCACCAAACTGTAAACAATGACCCGCAAATTGTTTAGCGGTAGCTTATTTCCGGCATGAGACTTGTTTTAGTCGAAAGTTCACTCTATGTATAGCCTATCGGCTAATAAAAAACATTCAAATTCATGCATATATATATAATTTTAACTTTGCTCAATTCTACCCCAACTCTTAGATTAGCGTTTTCTCTAACTTGGTTAGAACTACTTGGAAGGCCTTGAACTAGTTTAAGATTGTAGATCTAATATTAAATCCTAGATAATACATATAATATATAGCAATTTTCCCTATCACAAATGAAACTAAAATAATTCTTCCATCTTTATTAATTTCAATTAACATTTCAATACTTTATCTACAATCAAATTATATATCAAAGTTAATTATTATTATATTAATTATGCTATTACATTGACTAACCTAAATATTTATCATAAAGCTGTTTTTACGAGCACAATTATTAATTGAAACTAGACTTTCTCATCTCATGGAAGGACCATAATACAAGAAAATGGCCCTAGATATTTAGGAAGAAAAGATTAACTGACTGCTAGCTTTTGTTTTTTTTTGGTCAAAATTCATAGTAAAAGATTCAATATCGAAAAGAATTTTTAGGTTTCTTCGTGCTGTCCTTTACTGCTCTATCTCATAAACACATTAAAATATCTCACTCATTCATTCAAAAGCAAAAATACTCGACCTGGGAGGCTGACTATTTCAAAATATTTGGGAAGAAATGCACGGCACGAGTAGATTAGACTTAATTATTCAACGTACTGATGACAATGGAAAGCATATGTGGACAATAATGCTTGACATGCGGAAACATTAAAAAGAGTTTACCGGTGATTGCGGAAAGTCCGCTGAATAAATACGTTGGTCTGTTCAAGGCTTTTGATAAGAAGCGCAAATCTACAATCAATAATTTATCAATCCCTTCGTTCTAAATAGCAGCATTCGTTTAGATTATGTCAAGAGAATAGACTATTTCTTACAGGTTATGAAGATGCTATTCATGTGGCTTGTTTTGGTCCTCTGTTTCCTGCAATTGTGCTCAGGGCAGGACTTGCAGACGCAGTTTTAAGCCCTCACAACGATGCGAGGTTTCAAATGGGTGTTGGCCCTCTGGTGTGGGATGATAGCGTGGCTGCCTACGCGCAGAACTATGCTAATCAACGCATGGCGGACTGTGCTTTGCAGCATTCTGGTGGTCAGTATGGAGAAAACCTTTTCTGGGGAGAAGGTGCCGAATTCTCGCCTGCAGATGCCGTGAGTTAATGGGTTAACGAGAAGCACTATTACGATTATAATTCCAATTCATGTGCTCAGGGGAAGTGTGTGGACATTATACTCAAGTGGTATGGAGAAATTCGCTGAAGCTTGGGTGTGCTCGTGTTAAATGTAATGACGGTGCCATTTTCATGAACTGCAATTACAATCCACCTGGGAATTACGGCCCGGCTTAAACATCACACAGTAAGCATTTGACCGCTTAGGTGGATGTTGTGGGGCCCTCTTCAACCATCCCCCTTCCGTTCGCTGTTTCGGTTTCTCTTAGTCCCGTGCAGTTACTCACATGGATTCCGGTAATCTGTTTAAATTGTTTCTCCCGCCTACGTGAATGCCGGTAAATGTGTTTAAATCGTTTCTCCCGCCCACCTGCACCGTTGAATCCTGCGCTGCACTCAAATTGAACAGGTTTCCAACTCTATCAGTTTTCATTCGCCAGCGTACAAGGATTATTCAAACATCACAGTTGGATATGCTCTGGTAGACATGCATGCGAAATGTGGAAGCACGTCAACTGTGCGATAGGATGCCTCAAAGAGATGTGGTCTCACGGAATGCTTTGATTGCAGGGTATGCACAAAATGCGTTTGTTGAAACGGATTCAGAAAATTTCAATCAAATGTAACTCGCAGTGGAATGTTGGACTTGGCAGTCTTTGCCAGCATCCTCCCTGCCTGTGCCATGATGGGAGCTTCAGAACGGAGTATGGGCATCCATCGCAGGATGAAGGAAATATGAATTTTTTCAGATGTGGCGGTAACTGCCCTGGTAGACATGTATGCAAAATGGGGAAGCATAGACAAGGCACCTGAACTGTTTGACAGAATGCCTCCAAAAAAATTGTTTTCATGGAATGGCCTGATAGCAGGATATTCACAAAATGGATTTGTTGAAAAGGCTTCATAAACTTTCAAGCAAATGTAATTCGCAGATGTAATGCCAGACTCTACAAACTTTTTCAGCGTCCTTACAACCCGTGCCAAAATGGGAGCTTTGGAACAGGGTATGGACATCAAAGGATAGATGAATTTTGTTAGATGTAGTAGTTGCAACCTCTCTTGTAGAGATGTATACGAAGTGTGGAAGTATACGCAAGGCAGGCGAACTGTTTGACAATGTGCCTCAAACAAATTTGGTTTCATTGAATGCCACGATTGTAGGATATGAACAAAATACATTTCTTGACAAAGATTTACAAACTAAATGAAATTAGTTAAACATTATAGATGGAAATGCTCTAATAGACATGTATGGAAAATGTGGAAGCATAGATAAAGGCATGTGAATTGTTTAACAAAATTTCTCAAAGAAATGTGGTCATATGGAATGAGCTGTTTGCAGAATATGCATAAAATGGATTCAGTGAAGATGCTTTCAAAATGTTTGAATTAATGAAGTATCTGGGAATATATACTAAAGCTTTTTAGTGTTCTATGTGCATGCAGCCATTCAAGTTTATTGGAGGAGGGTTGTACATATTTCAATCACACAAGTAACCCTTATTGCATTACACCTACTATTGATCATTGTGTGCATGGTTGAGCTTCTTGCCTATGTTGCATATTTTGAGGATACCCTAAACTTTATCATTAAGATGCCAATTAAACCTATGGTAGTTGTGTGGATGTGTTTTCTTGGTGCTTACAAATCACATACAAATATATGTTTAGGGTTTATTAAAACTTAAAAACAAAAATAGGCTTTAATATTGCAAAGGAAGCTAGTTTGGAAGGATAGGTTTGATACAGAATTCCCATTAAGGGACTCTAAGACTTATTATAATTAATTCAAGCAACAACCTCCCATACTTAAATTATTTAAACTTTAGATCATTGAATCTTGCAAAGAGCCACAAGATAGTGGTTTCAATATAGACAATTAGAATTTACCTCAAAGATTTTTGCTAATACATCCCTTGATTTATCCATGGGGTTTAATAGTTAGCTCTTAATAAATTTTGACCTATGTAAGCCTACACGTTATTGGTACCTTAGGAGTGGCCTTCCTATCAAGAAGGTTTTTGAATAGGGAGTGCATGTAATATAACCTTGTACTTGATAATGCATTGAGACACATTTTATATATTTTTCATGCTTTTCCTTACAAGTCTTATTCACAAACCATATTTCTATGATCACTTTCCTAGTTCATTCATTGAAGTGCTTGATCTAACATATTTTAAGTGTTGGAAGTAATTTGAAAAAAATTATCAAATTCTTGTTCTTTAATATGGAATTGCTCTAGCTATTTTTTTTTAATGAAATTCTGTAGAACAATCATGTGATTCTATTCACTTTTGAAGCTCATTAATGCTACTTAAAATGCTCATCTACACTTACTTGGAAAGATAACATCCATCCTAATAATGTAGGATTATTTAATTCTTTTTCCTTATTAATAGCTTGCAAAGCTAGCTAGAAACAAGTTGTGCCTTGCATACACATGCCATTTTCCGAAAATAAATAAATGATGAGTCCCTTTATTTATTTTCAAGCTTATAGATCAAATGTTCTTCTAGCTTGAAGTGTTCTAGTTTTCCTTGGTTCTTGATGAGTTGGTTACATTGTAAGATCTAAATTTTTGTGCTAGCTAGAATTTTTTTCCAATACACGAGGTATTAGTTTTGTGGTGTCAAGATTTGATTCGGGTTCTCAGATCCACCTCTTGTTTGTATTTCTTTCCTAGCTATTCTCTAAGTTATTATAGTTAGAATTCTTGAGCTAGTTAGAATTCTTGATTTTAGTGTTTATGGAGACCTTTTATGCTATGTTACTATTTGTTCATAGATTAGAAAAGTTTATGTTACTATTTTTTCATACATTAGAAAAGTCTCTAAGTGTTCACCATGATATTAACCCCTTTAAACTCTCATAAAACCATTAAATAGTCTTATAAATAGCTTGGAAGTTGTTTTGGAGTATTTACAACCTTTGCAAACCCTCCTTGAAGCATTGAAACCCTTTAATATCTTTCAAAATAATATTTTTTGTCAAGAATTCAAATTTAAAGAATGATAAGAAGGCAGTTTAGAATGAGAGTTTGAACAAGGATCATTGGATATATGGCCTACCTTGAATACACTATTAGATTCCCTTTAGTACATCACTAGTTACATTATATTTTCTCAATACTTTTGTACCCAAAATTGATAGTTTGGTATGTGTTGCAAACTCTCACCTAGCTATAATGATAGAGCTATAATTGTCAAATAGGAGACACAACCCTTATAAAAGCTACACGAGGAGTTTTTTGGTGTCTAACATAGACTACAAGGTCTAACACATGTGATCTATGATATCAAACTCCCCCTATGGTTGTTGAAAAGAGACAACTAGATTATTACTATGTGTGTTTAGTGTTGGAATGTGGAATTTTTTTTGAAACATCTCGTTTGGTTGGATTTTAATGTTACCTAGGTTAACTAATTTTAGTGGTTTACAACCTCATTCTGAATCTCAATGCTAAGGAAGCATCATACTTGTAAAAACCATTTATTTCTACATGCAAATCTTGATAAATATATCCTAATATTTTAGGAAATCAAGATAAAATATGTTGTATCTATGCATAACTCTTCAACCATGAACAAAGCTAGAATTACAAGGGTTTAGTTTTTATAAAAATCCTAAAAACATATCATTTTAGTATGGTAATTTGTTTTTTGACATGCATGCAAGTACAATCATGTGGGATCTAATAAATTTGACTTCCTTTGTGTAGTTGGAATGCTTATTTAAAGGTCAACATCATTGCTTAGATCCAAGAAACTCATTCAAGCTAGAAAGAAGCTTATTTCATATTAATCAACATTTCACCATTAGAGTGTAAGTATGGTTGTCGAGAGAAATGAAATTATTTATCATTTTTACATGAGTGTTCTACATAGTAAAGGTGGTTGTTTTCTTTGGTCCAAGGTCAACATTCAACATTAATAAAAATTGAAAATAACCTTGACAAGTACTTTCACCAAACCCTAGATAGTGACTTATCTCTTCCTTACCAACTCTATGATTATAAAGGGAAGTGTAAAAATTCATTCCTCACAAGGGTAATAGTCTACTAATAAAGAAGAAAGATATGTCACAAAACCAAGTGGAATACTCGACACCATTTGAGAACAACCATGTTGTTGACAATAAATGATATCTAGGGACTATTACTACAACAATAAGATAGTAAGTTAAACTAATACATAATGCAACACAATAGAGCTTAGTTACTTAGCCCATAAATATACCATAAAAAATAATTCTTCACCTACAATAACACTATCAAGCATATGGACAAGATTTATATAATGACTAATGGACTTTAATCTTGCTTAGGCTATCCTAATAGCATCATGAGGGATATTTTACACTTATAGAATATTTTTTATGGTATCCATAGAGCTATTATTGACACTAGGAATTGTCAAGAGGGAGTTAGAGACAACAAAGAAGAATATAATTAAGTGGATTTTATGATGGAAAGACATAAAATATAGACATGCATTACTTCTATAATTCCTATGCCTCTTATGAACATGAGTTATAACTCTTTCGTGGCATCTAGTAGGAGTACCAATGTTTCCATAAAATAACAATCATGCTAGGTTATTATCATAATTAGACCAGGCACTTATTTAATTTCCTATTTATTATCATTTTTCTATCATAGATAACAACAATATGACAAAAGGATACTCTCAGGAAATCATTGAAGCCATAAAAATTTAGGATTTTCATGGTTATTAAGGATACTATAAATCTTATAGGATGGTCATGTGCCTAGATAGTTTTATTAAAGTTATCCTAATAAATAATAATAATAGGTTCTATGTAGGATTTTAGTAGGTACTAAATTATGATAATTTCCACCTTGTTGTAAGGCATCAATTAAAAGTTAGCCATGAAATAAGATGATTATCTTAGCAAGGGTAAGAGTTTCATAAACACTAGTATCAAGATGAAGATCATTTCATTTAAAACTCTACCATTTCACTCTTATAGGATAGTAATTTAACCAATTGGATAATAAGAGGATTTTCATGAAAATTTATCGCTTAAAAATTTCACACCATGTCACAAATATAGAGATGGTCCCAAAATACATCTAGTATCACTAAGATAACCTTGTAATTAAGTCAAAATATTTTCATGAATAACATATACAATTGTACTTGTTTGATTTTATTGAGTGTGAAGTTGTAAACTAACTATTTTTTTTCAATGATAAGGTCATCATCTCAGTAATGAAGGATGTCAAGGCATAGTAATCTTTATGATTATTATGTACCTTAGAGAATAGACTTGTAGCTCATTTTCCCATTCATTGCTATGAAACCACCTTGAAGAATATTACAAGAAATGAAGGAAGGTGGGTTGTTAGAAAATATTTTAGTACTACTATGGATCATCTTATCATGGTAAGGAAGTCCCTAGGTCATATGATATAATTGAAATCTATGAGGAAATCATGATAACATTTTGAAGACTTATAAATGAGGAGGACAATCACATGAGCGATGACAATCATGGTATTAGAAGGAAAATTAAGGGACTCCATCCAACAAGTCTTAATTCCTTAGCCTTATGTAAAATAATGCATTATCTCAAGTCTATTATATAGCCATAATCATAATAGACATAGTTAATCATATGGTCACACCAATCATCCAGATGTCCTTTATCTTAGAAACATTATTATTGTATGATGTGTTATGTGGGTCTTTTCAAGTCAAAAGAATCATGGTAACCAATAACATTCAAGAAATATATAAATTTGTTGCACCCCATTGTGTATCTACCAATTATTATTACTTTTGATGAATAAATATGTTTTTAATGCATTCACTATGTTTCACAGAATTTCAATGAATGAATGAGATGAATGAATATGTATTATGAAGTGATTACTTTTTAGATGCTTTATGATGCAAATGATATATGATGAATATGATTTTCATGTTATCAACTAAATTTTTTTATGATGCAAAGCCCACACACAGCAAGCTTTGACTGAGTATTTTTAAGACATGTTGGTTCAGAAATCCCACAACTCAAGATGTGGTGCTATGAAAAGGGATAAATTTGTTGAATGATGCACAATAGATTAGAGGGAAGGAAAGGTGGAAAATTTCTTAGATATCTTTTAGATTTTAGAATCTCTTTTTTTTTATATAAATAGGGGTCGATGGGATCTTGTTTTGGTTGTTCATGATAGATGTTATATGTAGTTGTTTATTGTGTTCATTTTCTATTCGTTTGTGATCGTTGTTGCTATCCATTGTTGTTCTTTTTGATGAGTTAATTTTGTGAGTATTGTGAGATTGAGAGTGATTATTTGTGAGTTAGAAGAGAAATATTATTGAGAGTAAGAGCAGATTGATTGGATAGATTGGGATAGGTTGAGTTGAAGAAGGCAACAAGTTGAATTTTGGCAATGATCTAGAGTTGCAAATTCTTCGTGGGAGCTTTATATTTCTAGGCATGCTTAGTTATTTTATCCCTTACTATTTTGTATGTTGAATCTATGTTTTTTGTTGATTAATTGTAAGTGCTTGTGCAAGTTATTGATTATTTATCATTGATGTTGAATCAAGCTTGTGCATATAGCTAAATTGGATATAAGTTGTTTTTTGTATCTTATTATTATGATACATATATATAGCTATTACATATGATTTTCATGATTGTATGATGTAATTATGAAAAAATATCTAGAAGGTATATATATGATGCCTAGTTTATTGTATGCTACTTATATGCTTGCATGAATTATGATGATAGTAATGCAAAGGGAATAATATCATGTTAGATGCATTATGTCATCATTGATAGGATAAGATGATGTGTAAACCATGTTGGTAGTTTATGCTTGAGTGGTTATTCATGTTTCCTTGGAAGTAGGAAGTTAGTTTATTCCTTAAGTTAGGATAAACCAGAGGTTGGGATTAACCTATTTCGTAAATTAGATCAACTAAGTGTGACATCACTTTTTGGAATGGAATCTTGTAATTTTTATTGAGGTCAAACCTAGTCAAGAGCTAATTATGGTCAATAGAGTTTTCAAGTCGAACAAGGGGGTGGGTGAACATATGAAATACTCAAAGTAAGTACTGAACATTTATATTTATTATATATGATAAATCAATGGCCAAAGTAAGTGTAGTTACCACTACATACACTTTGTTAGTTCACTATGAACTAGGATTGCATAGCTAGTAGGGAGTGTCATGCATGTTAGGTGGGTATCCAATGTATGGAAATACTAGTTATGTAGGAAACAACACCATCCTCGGGTAGGCATTATATTAGAGGGTTTTCATACCAATCTCTTCATTGAAGGGTAGGGCCATCCTATCAGATATAAAGATGTGCAAGGGACTGCTTATGTTTGTGGTTGGAGGAAAAGAACTTGGGTGATGCGCTCCCTCATGTAGTTGGCAGTCAAGACTTGCGTGAAGCAGAAGAAGATGAAGATACATGTGTTTCGATTGAGGATAACTTGACCAATATGTTCTTGTACATTAAGCTCTTGTAAGCTATCATTTGTAATTATGCTATTGAATCTATTTGGAAAATGTTTATGAAAGATGTATTCATTATTTAGGATTATGTTTAGTGTTACTTTATTCATGCAATATAATTTGGAATGGGTTTATTTCAAATGTGCATCTATGTTATTGAATTAGAAAATTTTATTTCAATGTGTTGGTGAACTTGATCTTTTCTCATACATGGGTTAAAACTTAGGTGAAAACAATAGGGTAAACTTCGGGCATGTTACTAAATTATTGTTCAACTATTATAATGTCTTACCTTATTAAGGGGAAATTTCCATCATCAGCACCAAAGTTAATCATGGTACTTGGGACCTTACTACCCTCAAGCTCTAACATTAACCTCTAGACATATTGATAATCATCATTACATTAAGAAAAATTATCATAAATGAGAGAAGTGTTATCATGATGAATTCCATGAACCTAATCATCCTTAGGACAATAATCACTCCATTAATAATCCAATACCATTGAAGAATTGTCATCACTTGGTTTAATATTTTATTCATAAAGACTATCATAAAGATGGGAGAATATGTTTAAATACAAAATCTTGTCAAACATATATGTAAATTAGGTTGTCATCAAGGAAGGAAGTAGTCATTGCGACATAACAATTTTGCATAGTTATACCTTCACTTCATTGTGTAATCATAAACAATTATCCTGAAGGGACTACTACACTATGCTCATAAGAATAATCACACCAATTTTGTGATAGTAAAAAAAACATTTATTCTCTAGAATGTTTTCATCAATCCATGGGCACTATCATGTCCTATTTTGACAATTAATTTAGGGTAATAATCACACCTTAACTACCAAAGGAGTATTAATACAACTACTATAGTCAAAGTATCATGGAAGAAATGGTGTCATCATATGAATTTTACAATCAAGGTGGATTGTCCTATCTTTAAACCATTATCGCCTACACAAGGAGAAAATCATCAACATTCAAAGGGACTTCAAAAACCACACTAGATTCAAGGTTAATCATATTTTTAATCAAAATCTTAGCTAAACCATAATAAGGATAATGGGTCAATCTAGATTCTATCAAATAGAAGCAAGGGGTTGCCATTATGGTAGAAGAGAGTTATTGTATCAATTTTGTTATAAAAGATATCCAACATTCAAATATTTCCCACTCATTATATCCTACCATAATAGGTAGAGGGGTGATTATGTACAAGGTTATCGATTTTGATGTTGCTCCAAGTAACTAGGAAGATGTGACCATACAACCTTTAGACACTATCATGTATGATTAGATGCTCCTAGTTAGTGAGTCAATCAATCACATGCCCATGTCTTATGCACTTGATTGCCACTTAAATTGATGATGCCCCATTTTAACAATTAATCCAAATAAAAGGACTATAGAAAATGACGAGGGTAATTGTGAGCCCTCATTTCCCATTTCCTACTAGTCAAGCATCTTTCAATTTACTTGAAATGTTCCTCACCTTTTGTTTTTCTCTTTCTCTAACTTATCCAACTTTTCATTTCATACATATGTAGGTTTAAGAAAACAATTTAATTAAATGTTCATGTTATCATAAAATAAGTCTTTGATCGATACCCTAATAGTGTATATGCACTATGTGCATCTAATTTTATGAAGTCGACATCATGGTCTAGATTGCCAAATATTCAAAACAAAAACAAAACCATTTTTTTCTTTCTAGAATCTGGCAATAAAACCTTGTTCCTTCATTATTAGTGTAGACGTGACATAGTGCACATTATTATAGTGAAATCCTATTTTTTAGATTACTTTATTTAGCATAACCAATCATCTTCACAAGAACATTTTGTCTATTTAAAATGATGGAAACAATTCATGTCTGTCACAACAATTTCTCTTGCAACAATCTTGGAGATAAATTCCATTATAGTGTGTGAAGCAACACATATTAAAGGTTCTTAATAACTATAAAAGTTGTTATTGGGATGCATCTAACAAACCAAAAGCAATGGCCAACTTTTCACCATGATGATAGAGAAATAACTCATTTCCCTCCTTTTTCTCACTAAGTAAATGTCTTGAACTTGGGAAATACCCTGTTGCCTTCATCTCTCAACCTAATCTCTCCAACATTACATAAATCTCTGGTATTTGTGGATGTGAGCTATCCTCTACACATAAAGCACACACCATTTCATATATTTCAATCCAACTATACAACTAAGAATCATATTATATTTTTTACCATTTATCATTCTCCTTACCATTTGAACCTCACACCACTTGCCCACATCTGCATAAATGTTTGAAAGAAAGAACATAAGTCAAACATTTTTAGATTCTAATTAAAAAACATCATCACTGTAAATACTCCTAAAACATATTTTTGTATGTGATTTAACCAATTTCATTTGCTTGAATTTTTTAAATCTTTATCAAGAAATCCATTTTGTTCATATCCTACAACCATGGAACCAAATTTCTTTGAGGCAGATAGTAAAATAGTTCACCTGCCTTGTGTATGCTTCTACACTTTGGATACATGTCTACAAAACAGTTGCAAATACTACATACGACAAAATTCCTCTGTCCTTTATGCTTTGATGGATGTCCATACCCTGTTCCAAAGCTTCCATTTTGGTACGTGGGTTGTAAGGACGCTGACAAAGTTTGTAGAGTTAGGCATTACACCTGCTAATTGCATTTGCTTGAAAGTTTCTGATGCCTCTTCAACAAATCCATTTTGCGAATATCCTGCTATCAGGGTATTCCATGAAAACAATTTTTTTGGAGGCATTCTGTCAAACAATTCAGGTGCCTTGTCTATGCTTCCCCATTTTGTATACATGTCTACCAGGGCAGTTATGGCTACATCTAAAAAAATTCATCTTTCCTTCATCCTGCGATGGATGCCCATGCCCCGTTCTGAAGCTCCCATTGTGGCACAGGCAGGGAGGATGCTGGAAAAGACTGCGAAGTCCAACGTTCCACTGCGAGTTACATTTGATTGAAATTTTCTAAATCCGTTTCAACAAATACATTTTGTGCATATCCTGCAATCAAATCATTTTGTGGGACCACATTTCTTTGAGGCATCCTGTCGAACAGTTGACGTGCTTCCACATTTTGCATGCATGTCTACCAGAGCATATCCAACTGTGATGTTTGAATAATCCTTGTACGCTGGCGAATGAAAATTGATAGAGTTGGAAACCTGTTCAGTGTGACTGCAACACAAGATTCAACGGTGCAGGTGGGCAAGAGAAACGATTTAAACACATTTACAAGCATTCACGTGGGCGGGAGAAACAATTTAAATAGATTACCGGAATCCATGTGAGTAACTGCATGGGACTAACGGAAACGGAAACAGCGAACGAAAGGGAGATGGTTGAAGTGGGCCCCACAACATCCACCTAAGCGGTCAAACGCTTAGTGTGTGATGTTTAAGCTAGGCCGAGAATTACGTTGGCTAGAGGCCGTATGCCCCCCCTTCCCGTTCCATTTCTGTTGTCTTGTATTTAACTATTAATATTTAATTTGATTATTTGTATACAATTTCCAAAATAGTTAGTTAATGAGTAATCAAATCTAAATTTAGTGTATACAGTTCACATAGGGGTGCAATGGTTTTTTTTTGGAAAGAAAATGTAAGATTAATCAGTAATAAGTTATGGCATAGTAATTTAGGGACATAATTGATAATAATTTGAGATGAATATTTTGTTAGAATATTATAGTTGTTTGGTTTGAAGTTTTAATTGTCAATAATTTGTGTTAGATTCAATTTCATGGTGTGGATATTAGATTTTTCAAGAGTCTAATAGTTGGATATTGGACTTTCCAAGAGTCTAATAGCAAGTATCAGACTTGTGTTAGGTTTGATATAATATTGGTATCAAAAAATTTGTGTTAGGTTCGATACTATAGTGTTTGTATAAAACACTATATTACAATTAGTTGTGAGTGCTTGCTATTGTAGTATTGCAATAATAGTATTTGTTGGCTAGTTGATAGATGAGCCATGACATACCAATTTAGAACAAGATGAATAATAATTTGAGATAGGTTTTTGCAAGCAAAATAAAATAAAATTATTTGCTTAATAAATATCATAAATATTTTGTACAATATTTAAATCATTATATTAATTTTAAAATTATAAAGATCTAATAACTATAAAATTATTCATAATTTGTTGATTCTATAAAACTAAAAATATATAATTATCAATATTATAGAATTTTGAAAATCTAATTATAAATTAATATGTATTGTATATTTAAAAAATATAAAAAATTAAGATTAAAACTAAAAACAAAGTCAATTAAGAAAATAAAGATAACTATTCAAATAAAAATAAAATAAAATAATTCTATAGTGAAAAACTTCCCCTCTAAGTAAATGAACATATGTTCATACCTCTTTCTCTCTCTTGATCTCACTTAAACTTTGATATCAACTTTAATGATTGTAAAAGGTTCCTCATTGAAGACCTAGTCACTTTCTCAATACCCAATCATGTCAATTTGTCTTTCCTATTAGCTTTCTCAAACAAGTCATATTTTCCCAGTAATGAGTTTTTAACACCATACACATTCTTCAAGCCCTTTTCACTATCTCTTCAAGGAAATGTTTCCTATTCTTTGGGGGAAAAAATTAGGGTGTAACAAAATAAAGATCTCCCAAAGAAGAGTTCATTTGACTAAAAGAGCATATTAAATTCCTATACACCAATAAAAATTTCACCCAAATTTAAATAAAATACTTTGTCAAGACTCAAATTATAAGTTAGAAACACATATACACATATAATTCCAAAGTCCTACTACATGTGTGGGGGGCATGATTGTGCATGCGTGCACTAGGATGTGGTGTGCATGAGTTTACATGCCTCAACTAAGTTTTTGCAAAAAATTTAAACAAACATTATCAATAACGACTAATACACATGGAAAGCAACATGTTATCACAATTCTAACAACCTACCTTAAAACAAAAATACCTCAACAGAAAGTCTCTTCAAAAGAACAAAGCATTTTTACTATAAACTCAATAAAATTCTCTAAGTCAATTGTCAAGTTTCTAGATGAGGACAAGAATGGAAAAAGAGAGATGGATACTCTACACCAATTACCTAAATGGACCATGAATAAACATTTTCCTCTACTTAGATGGGTTTCTCAAATACTAAGAGAACACACTACTTTTAATGATCAAACAAAGTCCAAGAGTGTGATGTCTTCACTAGTTATTAGGAGTGAATTACTTGCTACATGAGAACAATTGAGACAACTCCAAAAATAAGAGTCTTAAAAGTTATCTCAACTCAATAAAATAATGATTGGGACAACAGATTTAAATTTAAAAGTATCCTCTCCCAGTTACATTTTAAGCAATGTCTTCTCCACCTTTAAGAACATCTACATGCAAAAACAAGTAGAGAACTCTCTTGGACAAAAGTAAATTTGAGGTTTAATAGATGGGGACTATAATGCTCAAAGTAAACCATCTACAATGCAGCTAGCATCCTAAAAAACTTCATGGATAAAGTGAAAGTTGTCACCTCAGATTAAATGGATCCTCATCTACTATTCAAACAAAAATGCTTGTAAAGACCCAACAATAGGATGATAGAAATGCACATATTGTCTGATTCAAAAGCCAAATACTCATAGAACAATGAAATTGAAGTTTGGTACATATAAGAAAATTGTTACCTAAAAATATATAAAATAGAAATTACAAGCTTTAACAACCATTTTCTAATCTCACATGCTTTGAATGTATCCCTGGAAGAAAGTAAATACAAATTACTTGCATATGCATCACAAACTACAAAAATAC
Organism: Sequoia sempervirens; assembly: GCA_007258455.2. Classification (NCBI taxonomy): domain Eukaryota; kingdom Viridiplantae; phylum Streptophyta; class Pinopsida; order Cupressales; family Cupressaceae; genus Sequoia; species Sequoia sempervirens. Next base: position 258,432,118 of record VDFB02086081.1, read on the forward strand.
ATTTAAATTCAATTAGGATAAAATGACAGTATAACAATCCTATAGAAGAACCAACATGGACCAATTTGTGTGAGCAGACCAAGAAATTCATTGTATAAGTAACAAGGAAGCAATAACAATATTTTATAGAGTCAATAATCTGTTTCCTAAATAGTCTAGTGAATAAACTTGACTTTGGTTTTCCTGATGCTGTTGGAGACACGACATCCATTGATGTTTCTTTTGATTCCGGGGGTCCACACCCAAAGGTGAACTTCCCACTAGTCTCTTAGTTGAATTAACTAGACATTGCTACAAGTGCATCTTTTCTGCATGATTGTGAGTCGTGACGACAATGTTTTGGCTTATGCTGAGGATACCTACTTGGGTAGGATGTCAGGATTTCTAAATGAATAGAATAACACAGAGCTATTGATTTATTTCCCAATCAGATGGGAATACACAAACAAAATGTGGAAGCACAAGGAGACATGCAACTTTCCTTTCTATTCATTAAACTGGAAATGATAATACATAAAAGACTAAACATAAAACTCAAAAAATAAACTCTAAGCTATAGATTACTAGCTATTGGGAGCTTTCATGAGCTTCTCACATAGACAAAAAAACTTTAGGAGCTACTAGGAGCTCACTATCGTGAGCTATGTAGAGCTCTTTCAGGAGCAATCACTGCTCACATCCAAAACAAACATACAACTGTTGTTGTTTAGAAACTTCTCTAACTCACATAGAGAACAAAATAAAGCATTCCTCTTTAGACTACTGCTACTCAGGAAATATTACTCCAACTAACTTTTAGCTGTCAACATTCATTCCTTTTGTCTCTCAAACATTCCAGGCTCTCAAAAATTTGAAATTACCTACCACCATAAATTGGGAATTCAAAATTTCCTACCATATTTAATTCTAGAGTTGTCAGGAGTTGTAGGGATGAAGATCCCAAAAAAAAATTGTCGTTGAAGATGGGGGCTCCTGACGGGTAGGTGAAGCAACTGGGGGAACTGACATGAGAGCAGAAGGCTTCGGGAGCAATTAATTTTCCAACACTCCCCCTTTGTCTTGAGCTGATGAAACAAGATCAATCCTGATCCAAATCAACAATGCCCAATCTACTCCTTAGGTACTCGAAATAGTCCCTGCTCAAAGGCTTGGTGAATATGTCTGCTAGCTACTACCCAGATCTGCAAAATGCCATTTTAATTTCACCATTTTCAACTAAATCTCTAATAAAATGATACCTGATTTCAATCTGCTTGCTTCTTCCATGAAACACATGATTTTTCATCAAAGCTATTTATGAAACATTGTCACAAAAGATTGTTGTTCCATCCTCTTGTTCTTCCTTCAAATTTGCGAAGGTTCTTCTCAGCCAAATAGCTTGACATGTTGTTGCATTTACTACTATATATTCAACCTCTGTTGTAGATAGGGAAACTATGGGTTGTTTCTTGGAAGCCCATGAGATAGCTCTCGAACCCAAATGAAATACATAGTCTGATGTGCTCTTCCAATCATCCAAAATTCCTCCCCAATCATTATCCGTGTAACCAACCAACCCAAACTCATTTCTTGCTGTGTACAAAATGCCATATCCTTTGGTGCCATTCACATACCTTAGGATTCTTTTACCCACTTTCCAATGGGTGTCGCTTGGAGTCTCCATAAATATGGAAATAAGACTCACACTGTGCATTATATCAGGCCTAGTCATAGTCAAATACATCAAATTCCAACCAAACTTTTAAACATGGTCAGATCCACATTGCTGTTGTAATCTTCCTTGCTCAACTTTAGACCTATGGTTTTTGGTGTTGGGGTTGTTGGTAAGAGACACTGCACATGTCATCTAGTGTTGTCATTGATGGCAACCCTAGTTAATGATTTTATCTGCACATCAACATTTGATCATACCAGAAGTCTGATTGAAGATTAGTGATTATCTGTCAAGCTAGAACAAAGCATCTGACATAATTGTGTTCATCGATTCATATGAGAATTTTCTGTTATAATTTTGAGTTGTGGATCTTAGGGAAGGTTGTTCGATGTATGATCTATGTTATCTTTGAATCTTAGAGCCTCATATCGATTTGTGTTCAAGTTAAAAGATCTGGTTGATTAATTTTCAGTTTAACAATGCAAGAAGGCTGACTAAGTGAATGCATCATGTTGCAGATATTCGAGGAGTAATTGTTTAAGTGTTTTTGTGTTTGAGGATATTGGTTTGGGTCCTCACTATGTTGTGGCTGACTTTGGGTGGTGCGCATTGAAAATTATTTGTGGATTGAGCTGACCGTTTGTAAATATTTTATGTTTTGTTGAAGCCATGTGGTTGATTAAATCTTTAGTTGCATATATATATAAGTGATAATTTATATCATTTTAATGTATGTACAAAGTGTGTTGATGTGTGATGTGAAATTCAAAATGCTTGTAGAGTGATTATGCATAGTTTCAATTGTGCAATAAAGGGTTTGTGATCCAAATTAAAGCCAACAAAGCAAAAGAGTAGAATCAGACAAAAGGTCAAGAAAGCGATTAATGTGCTTAACCAGAACTATAATAAGGCATTAGTAGATGCTATTCTCTCAGTTCAAATCTTTTCGATGTAATCCAAACCTTTTTTTAAGATAGTGAGTCTTCTTTTGTATCTGAGCAGTGAGCTCTAGGCAGTGTGCTTGAATGCATGTGCATTCCCTTTTGTAAACACTTATATTTGAGTATACTCAGATTATGGATTGACCTCCACCGTGATTTTTCCACTAACAGGGTTTCCACATAAAAAGCATTGTGTTATGGTGTTGTGGTTTCTTGTTTTATGTTCAGACACCTTTTTTTTGGTTGAATGTTATAAGTACTTTAAAGATCAGATTAATAAAGTTAAAATTTGTATAACATTGATTCACCCCCCTCTTAGTGTTCCTTGATTCCAACAATTGGTATCAGAGCCTAGTTTTTTGGAAGAAGTTTAAAAGCTTGGGGAAGATCCGAGAAAGTGATTCAATGGATTCAAGCAGTCTTCAACAACAACTTTTGGTGGCCCTAGATGATCTTGATCAGTCTAAATCTGAAGTTTGGGAATTGTAGGAAATTCTCATGAATGTCGAGAAATTCATTCAATCATTGAAAGATAAAATCAATTAGTCAAGGGAAAAGAGAAAGGAACTTTGTGATCAACTTAAACAAAAATAAATTAAGAGCATGGAAGGTGAACACCTAAGTCAAGCCTTGAAGGAAAAGACAGATGAATGCGAAAAGATTACTAGAGATAATGTTGTCCTAAAGCATGAGATGGAATCTATTGTGATGAGGATGACAAAGGAGATTGAAGAAAAAAAGAAGAATGAAGAGAACCTTACTCAGTATTTGAAAGAAAAATTTGAAGAATGCAACCAAATTACTGATGGATTCAATCAGTTGGAGCTTGAATTGGAACAATCTAGAAATAATGAAGAAGAGCTTGAAAAGTAGATTGTTGATCTTAGAGATGAACTTGCTATTGCAAATGAATTCAAGGAGAAGTTCAAGATTAGCTCATCCAAGCTTGATGAACTAATTAAAAGTCATAGGACTAGAAGTGACAAGCGAGCTCTTGGATATGAGAAAGGAGAAAATTTCGTATCTGGACAAAGGAGATTTAGGCAAGGAAATTAGGTGAACAAAGTTGGAAGGTATCTGGTAAGACAACCTAATGCTCAAAGGTTCAATGGTTACTATTTTATTTGCAATAAATTTGGTCATATGGCTACTAAATGTAGAAGCAGAATGAATTCAAGTGGTCCATCATTCTCAGGTTAGTGTTTTAATTACAATATGTATGGTCATAAGTTAGTTGAATGTAGAAATATGTCAAACAACTTTCTCAATAGAGATGTTAGATATTATACATGCAATAGATTTGGCCATATTTCTAACTAGTGCAGATCAAGAGAAAATCAATGGAACAATTGGTTTGGACAAAGAAATGTGGTGTGCTACAATTGCAACAAATCTGGTCACATTGCAAGATTTTGTAGAAGCAAAAAGGGTTCGGTAAATCAAAGGAAAAACATGTAGAAGGATGAAAAGGGAAAAAGAAAAGTTACTACAAATGAGATTATGAAGCAAATGAAGAAGATATGGGTAAAGAAGATTCCTTTTGATGCAAGAAATGATTCCACACCATAATCTGGTTTTGGTAATTCCTCTGGGAATTAGTTTAAGGCCTCTAGCCTAGGGGGAGTTCTCAAGAAAATCTTTTAACCCCCTTGTTGGTAATTGGTATCAGAATGTGGCAGATTGCAATGATTTCATTAGTGATGTGCAGATGTTTTGGAATGTCTTGTGGAGAGAATTTATGCAAAATTGAAGGTCTGTAGAAGAATTTTCTTTCACAGTTTGTGAAAATAGGGTATCCAAAAGACCTAGGGTAAAATCATTTATTGCGATGAAAAAATTAGGTGCGTGAATGATAAAAAGTCATTTCTATCCCTCATTTGTCACATTGCATCTTGAGAAGAAGAAGGTTGGAGAGCTCTGCAGTGAAATTTGGTGAAGATACAAATTTGAAGGTGATTCGATGATCAAACCCTAATCCAACGAAAAGCATTTATCTGAAAACTCGTGAAATTGAAAATAATGGAAATGGTTGCTCCATTGGTAGTTGATATTAAGGATAGGCCTCATCCAAAATTCAAATGGCACCCCTTCAAATCCATTGAAAAAATACTTTAGGTGCATTTTCTTCTGTTTCGTATGGCGTTTTGCATATCGAAGATATGAGGGTATACATTCATGAAAATGTTGAAGAATTAGGAAGCTCCCAATTGTTGAATTTGTATACCAATCACATTGTATGAGAGGATTTCTATGTAAAACCTAAATTTAAGACTTTGGAGGAGAAGACGTTCATGCAGATTGTGAAATTTCCCATGTTTGAAGAAAATGAATGGGTTTGGTACATATTGAGTCAAGTTCATGCTGAGTTTATGTGGTTAATTCAACCTTTTAAGATCACAAAGGAAGCTATAAGGATTGTTACTGGTTTAAATTAATCTAGTGGGTTGCCGACATTGAAAGCTGTGAAGAATCAAACAGTCACAGATGCAACCGGTTCAGTGTTCGACAAGAGAGATATGACAATTGATGACATTATTGAAGTAGATGTCATATTTTCTTCTATGGTTATTGGGTACAAGATTTATCACTCTAGCTGAGAAAATTCTGTATTTGGTACAACAATCTATGCAACATATTAGATGGTCAAGGAAAATGCAGATTATGACCTATGTGAGTTACTCCGGAGCCAGTTAATTGAGAATCTTGGCAAAATCAAGAAAGATAAGAAGAATTCTTTCAAGTATGGTAATTTTTTGTTATGTCTATTTTTCTATTTCACAAATGAAGTTTTGGGAGTTGGAAAAGTGCATTGGAAAGGTGATAAACCTGTAGTTGTTCAAATTACAGACATCTTGTATGGACATGGTGATAGTAAAGCTAGAAAAAATGCTCTCTAGGGTTATTTCAAAAACTTTTAGAATGAGATGCAAGCTAGGGAAATGATTCCTTCATCTGTTGTGGAAAAGTATAAGGACACAATTTTCTTCATGGTTGATATTGATCAATGTTTGATGGAAGTTGTTGATCCTAGAACAATCTAGATAATGCCTATGGGTTATGAGGTTGAGGAACACATTTTGGAGCTATATGCTCAAAACCTGTTGAGTAAACCTTGGGATCCAATAGAAGAAAGGTTTGGAACCTTTGAGGAAAAGAATATGGAAGTTCATACACAATTGAAGAATCCAATGATAATTCAGAGAGTAAGAAAAGAAGTGGAAGATTTTGCAAAAAGCATGGGTATATTAGCTGAAGCTATAAGGGAAGCTAGGGGGAAAAGAAAACAAGTTGAAGCAGGAGAGCGAACTAGAACCGATTCTGCTAGTCTGGAAACATCCTCTACCAGATCTAGATCCACAAGGAGCTCTACTCTCTCATCTAGTCCTACAAAGAAGTCAAGTCCTATGAAAGCTCAAGTCAAAACATCTGGTAGAGAAGGAAAGAGGAAGAAGGACAAGAGAAAAAAGTGTCTATGTTGCTTTTTCTGAAGATGAAGAAACTGAATCTGATGAGGAGGGAATACAAATTAAGCATAAGGGATCAAAGGAAACAAAAGTCACTAAGGACAAGTCCTCTGATGAAGAGAAAGCAAAGAAAAAGATGAAAACTAACAAATCAGGTATGTCTATAGAAGAAGTAGAAAAATATTTGATTAAGGATGGTAATCTTAGACCTCTTTGTGAATGGTATGACACCTTTGATTGTGCCAGTCAAAGAATTCTTGAGGAAGCCACAATAAAGTAATTGAATAATTTCAATATGACTCTCATTGAAATAATGTCTGAGTTACCCAAAGGTGTGTATGAAGTCTTAGAGATGAGGAGAGTGAATGCAAGAATTAAAGAAGAGAAAATGAGAGAATGTATACTTGTTGATCTATGTCCGGTGATTTCTATAGAAGAGATGAAGAATATTCTCAATGAAGCTAAAAGGGACTTTAAGAGAAAAAAAGGGTAAATAAGCTGATGATTGGGCTAACTGAAGAAGTTGCAAAGGACACTGAGAAAATTCTTAAGCAAATTCTGTTGAAGAACGAATACAATGTTGTTTCTGATGAAGTGCATGTTGAAGATGCTCCATCTGGTCCGGTAATAGAAGAAGGAAAAGAAGATACATTTGAGGACACTTTGAATCCTCTTGATATAAATGATGATGAAATTGCTATGGAGACTAAAGCTCCTAAAGAGTTGTTAGATGAAGAAGTAGAGATTCCTAAAGCAAAGGAAGAATCAGTGATTGAAGAGAAGAAGGTTGAAGCAAAGGAGGTTCATGTGGAAGCAAGCGACATTGCAAAGGTAGTTAAGGAGTTTTTGGAAGAGCAACAAGAAGAGTTTGATCCTGAACTAGTTAAAGGTCCTATCAACTTGGCTACTTTATCTCCCATTGAGAAACTAAAAGTTGCATCATTTGCTCAAGCCAAGGCAAGGGAAGAGATCCTAAAATCTCATATTGAAGATAGTGAGTTGTTAAATCTTGCATCTAGTATTCTGGAGAAGATTATTCCTTGATATGTCAAGGATTCATTCGATTCTCCATCTGGTCAGCTGAAGAAACTTGTCAATTTTGTAAGTACTCACTTTGAGTCACTTGAGAAGTCAGCTATGGATAAGGTTTAGAAGGAGTTTGATGCTAATAGGTTCGGTAGATTGAAGGGAATGATTGCTAATAATAAATCCTTGTTAGCTACTTGTGTAAAGAATATTCAAAGTGCTTTGTCTGAAGGTGGAAACATTTATAAGTCATGTTTATCTTTGTCTAAGTTCACTAAGGACATTGAAAATAAAATGAAAGAGTATGAGAAATAGTTAGCAGATATCTCTGAAGCATTTGATCCTCTAACTGTTTCTATTGGAAAGAAAGAAGGTCAAGTCATATCCCTACTTGAAAAAATTAAAAGTTTGAAGCATGAAGAAGGAAAAAATGTTGAAAGAGTATGTGAGCTTAGATGATTGATTGGTCCTAAGATGGAGACAATGCTTAATGCTTTGAAGGAAGCACAAGATGCTATGGTAGTCAGTGATCTGATGAACCTTGAATCAACAGAGATGCAATATTATCTATTATGTGGTCACATGACTATTTTGGAGAGTCTCAAAAAGAGTTGGGACACTAGTTTGAGCCTATTCAAGAGTAATTTTGTAGACATATTCAAGTTTATGTAAGTTGTAGAAGCAAGTTTGTACATATGTAGTTTTTTCATAGCAATTTTGTTTGATTTTTGGTATGTGGATTCCCACCTTTTCCATTGATGTCAAAGGGGGAGAGTGGGACAGTGAAAAATTCTTTAATCATCTCAGGGGGAGTTGTGTTTTTAAAGTTTTGAAGGTTTACAATGTAATTCATGTTGGTACTGATCTGCCACTTAGTCATTTTTCACTAAGTGTTTCCATCAATTCCAAAGGGGGATATTGTTGGAAAGAGACACTACACATGTCATCTAGTGTTTTCATTGATGGAAAACCTAGTTAGTGATTTGATCTGCACATCAACATTTGATCATACCGGAAGTTTGATTGAAGATCAGTGATTATTTGTCAAGCTAGAACAAAGCATCCGACAGAATTGTGTTCATTGATTCATATGTAAATTTTCTATTATCATTTTGAGTAGTGGATCTCATGGAAGGTCGTTTGATGTATGATCTACGCTATCTTTGAATCTTAGAGCCTCGTATCGATTTGTGTGCAAGTTAGAAGATCTGGTTGATTGATTTTCAGTTTAACAATGTGAGAAGGCCGACTAAGTGAATGTAGCGTGTTGTGGATATTTGAGGAGTAATTGTTTAAGTGTTTTTGTGTTCGAGGATATTGGTTTGGGTCCTCACTATGTTGTGGCTGACTTTGGTTGGTGCGCATTGAAAATTATTTATGGATTGAGCCGACAGTTTGTAAATATTTTATGTTTTGTTAAAACTGACATGTGGTTGATTAAATCTTTAGTTGTGGATATATATATATATATATAAGTAATAATTTATATCATTTTAATGTATGTACAAAGTGTGCTGATGTGTGGTGTGAAAGTTAGAACACTTGTAGAGTGATTATGCACAGTTTCACTTGTGCAATAAAGGATTTGTGATCCGAATTAAAGCAGACATCAGAAGAGAAAAATAAAATAGAAGGTCAAGAAAGCGATTAATGTGCTTAACCGAAACTATAATAAGGAATTAGTAGATGCTATTCTCTCAGTTCAAATCTTCTGGATGTAATCCAAACCTTTTCGTAAGACAATGAGTCTTCTTTTGTATCTGAGCAGTGGGCTCTAGGCAGTGTGCCTGAATGCATGTGCATTCCCTTTTGTAAACACTTTTATTTGAGTATACTTAGATTGTGGATTCACCTCCACCATGGATTTTCCCCTAACAAGGTTTCCATGTAAAAATAATTGTGTTATGGTGTTGTGGTTGCTTGTTTTATGTTCATGCACCTTTCTTTTGGTTGAATTTTATAAGTGCTTTAAAGATTAGATTAATAAAGTTAAAAATTGCAGAACACTGATTCACCCCCCCTCTCAATGTTCCTTGATTCCAACAGGGGAAAGCTTTCTTTCAAGCATCCTAAATCTCTTCAAGATTTCATTTGAATATTTTTCTTAAGAGATAAATATACCATCATGCATTTGTTTTACTTCTATGCCAAGAAAATATCTCAAAAGACCTAAATCTGTCATTTTAAACTCTCTTTTCATGGCCTCTTTGAAATCAACAATGAGGAAATCATCATCCCCAGTGAAAACTAAATCATCAACATGCAAGAAAACAATCAAAATTTTACCATTTGTTGCCTTGATGTAAAGAGTGGGATCACCATTGCTTTTGCTAAAGCCATTGCTAATCAAATATGAGTCAATCTTGTTGTACCATGCTCATGGAGCTTGCTTCATCCCATAAAGAGCTTTCTTCAGCTTATACACCTTGTGTTCTTGACCTGAAACTTCATATCCAAATGGCCACTCCACATAAACTTCCTCTTTCAACACTCCATTTAGGAAGGTGAACTTCACATCCATTTGAAACACCTTCCACTTGTGCTGGGCTGCAATTGCTATGACCACCTATATGGTTTCCATCCTTGCAATGGGGGAAAATGTCTCATTATAATCTATCCCAAACTATTGTTTGTACTCCTTGACAACTAATCTTACCTTGTGCCTCTCTATTCTTCATTCGACATTGCACTTGGTCTTATAGACCCATTTCACTCCAATAATTTGCTTATTGGGAGGAAAATTAGTTAACTCCCATGTGTTGTTCCTCTCTATTGCATCTATCTCCTCATCCATGGCCTCACACCATTTCTCCTCTTTCACAACATCCTCAAAATAATTTGGATCATTATGAGAAAATAATGCAAAATTCACACTTTCATCAAATTCTTCATCATACCTTTCATTTTGGTATATCTCCATTAGAATCTTGGTCTTCTTTGGAATTAGGGAGGCAAGAGTGGGGTCTGAACTTTCACTACTACTGCTGCTCTGTTGAACAGGTTGGTTCAGGAGCTATCAAGAGCTCTCAGGAGCCATCCAGAGTTGTCAAGAGCTCTCGAGAGCCAATCTTTTGGTTGCTTACCTTTCTGTCTGCTCACTTCAGGAGCATCTAGGAGCTATTGGGAGCTCTCTACGACCAAATCTATGGTTGTCTATGACTATCTTCCTGATTGTCTACCTACGTTAGGAGCTGTCAGGAGCTGTCGGGAGCTGTCAGGAGCTCTTTCGGTGCTTTCAGGAGCAATTGGAGGCTCATCTTGTTGAACTTGTTGTTCTCTTCCTTCTTCTTCAAGAGATTTCAGGAGAAATTTTGAGCTATCAAAAACTATCACACCGTCCCATGACTCATCCTCTAGGAACTCCACATCCCTACTAATGACGATTTTCTTGGTGATCGGGTTATACAACCTGTAGGCTTTGGAATCCTCATTGTAGCCTGTGAAAATACACTTTACACCCTTGTCATCCAATTTTTTCCTCTTTTCTTTAGGCACGTGAGCATATGCTACACACCCGAACACTCTTGAGTGCTCAACCATCCACTTGCATTTTGTCCATGCCTGTTGAGGGATTCTGCCACATACCACCTTTGTTGGACTTCTATTTATCAAATATACATCTATTGTTGTAGCCTCTCCCCAATATTCAATTGGGAGTCCCTTTTCTTTCATCACGCTCCTTGCTATCTCCATGATGGTCCTATTCTTTCTCTCAGCCACTCCATTTTGTTGCAGAGTATAACTGGCTGTTAGCTCCTTCTTGATGCCATTTTGCTTGCAAAAAATTACAAACTGATTGAAGGTATACTCTCCTCCTCGATCTGACCTTAGGACCTTGATGAAATGTCCACTCTCCTTTTCATCCTTGGCCTTAAACAACAAAAACTTATCAAAAGCTTCATACTTATGTTGCAAAAAATAGACCCATGTCTTATGATTGTAATCATCAATAAAGGTCATAAAATATTAGCTTTTACCAATAGATAAGGTTTGCATAGGGCCTACCAAATCCATGTGCACCAACTCCAATGGTGATTTTTCCCTTGTAGAGTTGCCCGATTGAAAGGGCTGCCTATGTTGCTTGCCCAAAATGCAAGCCTCACACTTAACATTAGGCTCTACTATTCTTGACAAACCATCAATCATTTTGTTCTTGGACAAAAGACTTAAACCAGCATAGCCTAAATGTCCATACCTAAGATGCCATAGCTTGGAGGGGTCTTGAATGGTGCTCTTGAGGCTACTTGATGCACTGCTATACATTTTCCATTCATGAGAGGTGCAACAATGGACTGAGATGATAAACATGTCTCAATCTTCAAAGGAAACATTCAGTTCTTGTCATTTGAACTGCTGCAAACACTTTCATCCTCTCATTCTTGTCATAAATAATGCATTGACGCTTCTCCATCAACAATTTATATCCTTTTTGGATCATTTTTCCAACACTCATGAAGTTATGCTTTAACCCAGGAGCAAGAAATACATTTTGTATCTCCTTCTTCTCACCTTGCTTGGTGCAGATCATAATAGATCCTCTGCCCACAACTAGAACTAATCCATTGTTCCCCATTCTTATCTTTGACTTTACATTATTATCAATGAAAGAAAACAAAATTTCATTACCACTCATGTGGTTGTTGCAACCACTGTCCAAATACCAGACTTCAGGGTTGCCTTCTTCACCAATGTTGCACATGATGAAGGCTGTGGACTGATTTCTTTCAGCCACATTTGAATCAACCACATTTGCATTTTGTTTTGACTGATCATTGTGATTTTTCTAGCACTCACTTGCATAATGACCAAATTTATGATAGTAGTAGCATTCAACATTGCTTTTTTCATTCTTTTGATTTGAAGTACTATTCTTCTTGCCTTGTCGAGAGCAAGTCTGAGAGTTGTTCACTTCCTCTTGGCTGTTTGCTCATCCTGAGCTATCTCCTCCAACATTTCCTTGTTCAGAGTTTCCATGACCTCTACCTATTGAGCTCCTTCCACCATTGTTTATTCTCGCCCTTCCTCTTGCATTTGACTGAGCTTTAAAGGCTTTCTCTTGGGAAGAAGTAGTAGACCTATTTAGGCGTTGCTCATGGGTTTGTAGAGAACTCATCAGCTCATCAATAGACAACATTGTGAGATCCTTTGCCTCCTCAATGAAAATCACCATTGCATCAAACTTTGTGGGTAAGCTCTTGAGGATTTTCTCCACAATCCTCTAATCATCCATGACTTCTGTATTCACTCTCAACTGGTTTATCAATCTTGAGAGTCTTGTGTGAAAAACTGAGATGGACTCATTTTCCTTCATTTGAAGAGTCTCAAACTCTCTTCAAAGCATCTAGAGCTTCACCAATCTAACCTTGTTAGTCCCTTTATAGTTGGTCTGGAGGATTTCCCAAGCTTCCTTTGCATAGTTAGCTACTGTTATTTTGGAAAAAATGGCCTCTGTCAAGGCTGCTTCTATTAAACTCAATGCCTTAGCATCTTTCCTCCTCAACTCCTTTAGTAGGGTCTTCTGGTTGTTTGTGAGCACAACATATGTTGTTGGATTAGTCACTTCATTGAACCCACTGACCACAAACTCCCACAAATCATTGGTGACCATTATGGTCTTCATCTTCTTTTCCCAAACATCATAGTTTTGTCCATTAAAGGATGATGGCTATTTCCAATAATTCCCTTCATCTCCATCCATGTCTCCAACAAGAAAAACTTAATACCTAGAAAAAAAAATGCCCTAACTCATGAAGAAATGGGGCATATGGCTCTGATACCATGTTAGGATTTCTAAATGAACAGAATAACACAGAGTTGATGCTCTATTTCCCAATCAGCTGGGAATACACAAACAAAATGTAGAAGCACAAGGAGACATGCAACTTTCCTTTCTATTCATTAAACTAGAAATGGCAATACATAAAAGACTAAACATAAAGCTCAAAAAATAAACTATAAGCTATAGATTACTAGCTATTGGGAGATTTCATGAGCTGCTCACATAGACAGACAAAATTTAGGAGCTGCTAGGAGCTCATTGTCATGAGCTAAGCATAGCTCTTTCAAGAGAAATCTTTGCTTGCATACAAAACATACAATTGCTGCTGTTCAAAAAATTCTTTGAATCACACAGAGAACAAAATAAAATATTCCTCTTCATATTGTTGCTGCTCAGGAACTCTTCTTCCAACTAACTTTTAGCCATCAACATTCATTCCTTTTGTCTCTCAAAAATTTGAAATTACCTACCACCATTTATTGGGAATTCAAAATTTCCTACCATATTTAATTCTGGAGTTGTCAGGAGCTGTAGCGATGAAGATCCCAAAAAAAAAATATAGTTGAAGATGGGGCCTCCTGACGGGTAGGTGAAGGAACTGGGGGAAATGATGTGAGAGCAGGAGGATTCATGAGCAATTAATTTTCCAACATAGGAATCATTTCTCACAATCGCCCCACTGTTTATGATTTTAGAAAAAATTCTTCCATGGGTGGAGGTAGGTACCATAATAATTGGGACCATTTGGACAATAAACATATTTATCTAACAACGAAAAAAGAAAATATCTCTTTATAATCATCGTCATCTAGATTGGAAAAATAAAAATCTGAATCACAATGGTATAATTAAAATTGCTCACACCACAATTGTAGTGGAATTATAGTTTTTTCCTCCAGCTGAGCTCAACTGATATTTTTACCAAAGCACTACTTATACCTAGTTTCATTGGGTTGAGGAATCAAATTTGGCTCATCCCCATTGTTCATGCAGGGGGAGATTGAAGACATACAAGTCATGCATTTACAATGACACTCCATCTCTAATTCCACTGTACCACTTTAAGGAATCAATTGGGGCTCATCCCCATTGTTCATGTAGGGGAGATTGAAGACATACAAGTCATGCATTCACAATGACACTCCATCTCCAGTTCCACCACATCTCTTTGAGGAATCAATTGGGGCTCATCCCCATTGTTCATGCAGGGGCAGATTGAAGAATACAAGTCATGCATTCACAACGACACTCCATCTCCAGTTCCACCACACCGCTTTGAGGAATCAATTGGAGCTCATCCCCATTGTTCATGTAGGGGGAGATTGAAGACATACAAGTCATGCATTCACAACAACACTCCATCTCCAGTTCCACCGCACTGCTTTGAGGAATCAATTGGGGCTCATCTACATTATTCATGAAGGGGGAGATTGAAGACATACAAGTCATGCATTCACAATGACACTCCATCTCCAGTTCCACCGCACTGTCGCTCCATCTCCAGTTCCACCGCATTGTTTCTTGATGTTTCAGTTATTGAATAATGAATTACAGTTGTTTGCAGTCTATTACTCAGTGGTAGATTTAGTTTTCTTTCTGTTAGCATTGCATGATCATAGCATACCTATATCGCATGATTGGTTCACTATTCTTAAGTTTGTTTCTTAGGTAGAATGCAGTTAAGACTAGTACAAATGTTAAAAACTTAAGTTTCTAGTCCATCAAAATTTAATGTAAGACTAATAACTCCAAAAATTGATTAATGAAGGGTAAAGGAATTGATAGAAAACTCACATAAAACATTCTTGCATCTCTTCATTGATGTGCTTATACTCATAGTCCTCCTCGTGACACTTTCCAATCTACGAAAGGTTTCGACAGATTGGCATCTAGCTATGATGCAAATACTCACAAACATTGACTTTCACACACAATCCTTTAAGCCAGTGTCTGCAAATAGTCTACTTGGTGCCCTTACTCCCATACCTAACAAAGGTCATACTTCTACCCACATTAGAAGCTAAACACCAAATTTGAACTAACAACCAAATTTGAAGGAGCAGGAAAATTTGAAGGAGCAATTAAATCAGGCTATTTGAATACAATGGGGGTTTACTATGCAAAATAAGGGAATGAAGAGCCAAAAAACCACTGGGTAAAAATAGTCAATTTGTGGTATTTTTGGGGTAGCTACTAATGGAATACAAGGGCTTGCAAAATCAAAACTTGCAAAAAACAAACACCGGCTTGTCAAAACCATTGGAATAACCTACCGTAAAAATCACTATATACACCAACACCTACCTTTCCCATGTAGGATTAACTGCAACCAGGTAGGTGGTTTTCACAGATGCGAAACAAATACGAGCACCTTTTATCATAAGCAAAAATAATAATAGTGCAACTAACCAGGATAACAGTAACAAGGATCCAATGCACACCGCTAGTCACATAATCCACTAAAATGCCTTAAATTTGTGAGGTTGTAATGAGAAGTGAAAGTTTATAGTCAATTGAAAAAAAATCATTATTCAAATTAAATAATTTTTAATTAATTTTTTTAATTTCCACTTTGAAATAAATAAATAATTAATTAGTAGAAAATAAATTAGAACCTTTTATTTGTTATTCTCTTCATTGTTGTTGTAATCTTCACTATTAGTCTCTGCCTTTATAAGGCGGGGAACTAATGTTATCACCTTAATCTTATGGCGCCAGAAAAATAAAGATATGGTTTTGGTGATGTTTGGGGGAATATATATATATATATTCTGTTCTTACATTTTTTGTGATTTGCGGGTGTAATTTTCCTCGTGGTTTTGGAAATTTCTAATTTTTTTAATAATAATAATTATTGTAGGGAGCTTTGTTGTTGGAAATATTTCATGAGTTTGTTTGTATAGTCGTTTCTTGCCATGGACTCTTCGTGGGGAGGCGTGGTGTCTTGAGCAGTACATTTGCATCTTCTCATTTATTGTGAGAAGACTGAAGTGCAACCGCCATTAGTGAGTTATGGTGTGAAGGTTTAAGTCTTGAGCAAACTATTATTCGCATTGTTTACTCATTTGCTTAGGTTGTTTGACGAGGTTGAAGTTTGTGGGGGTTGTTTGATGAGGCTAAAGTTTGTGTCTATTGGGAGGGTTTTCATCCACTGTGTTGGAAGCGAGAAATGTTGCCTCTATAAGTTACTCTATCTTTTACACTTTTTTGTTTGTTTGTTTGCTTGTTGGTTTGCTCAGATTGGAAGTGAGAAAGGTGGCCTTTGTAAGTTCCTATATCTTTTACAGTGTCATTTTATTGTTTTTTGTATCTTTTTATTTTATGGTTAATTTCCCATGTTTGCACTCATGCATTGCAAGTGCATATGAATTTATTAATCGATGGATATTCTTTATGGGTTATTGTCTATTACCGAGTTAAATACTTAGTTGCATTTCATTAAATATTTTTTAGTTTTGAAGTTTTAATTCTGTTGGGAAAAGTATTTTTTGTGTTGTTTTCCCATTTGCTTAGGTTGTTTCTGTAAGTGTAAATATGGATTAGTCTTTCTTGTTTGGTCCTTTGTAATTGTGGGTTTCTTTTATGGGTTGCTGGTTGTTTTCGAGTTAGATACTTAACACCGTAATTCGTTGATGTGGATTTATCTGCTACCCATAATTAAGAATGGAAGTAGCTAGCTGCACTTCAATCTATTGGGTGAAAATGAGAATTGTTCGTATTTGAAGTATATCTTGGGATTGAAGTTTAAATTCTGTCGAGCGAAGTGTTATTTGCGTTGTTTTCTCATTTGCTCAAGTTGTTTGTCTTAATGCATTTATGGGTTAGTCTTTCTTGTTCAGTGAAGGAGCTAGCATGATAGTGTACTTTTCATGATTAAGAATGAAAGTAATATTTCCTGGGCATGCATGCATTGCAACTGCACTTGAATTTATTTAACATAAATTAAAATTAATCCTAGGTAATTGGAAAATCTTGTTATTTGCATTTTCTACACACATGCATTGCATTGTAATTACACTTGAATTTTGTTAAATATAGATGAAAATTAGGTCCAAGTAATTGGAAAATATCTGGGTATAAAATCATTAAATATGTGTGTTGAAATGAGGTGTTGGTAACTTGGTATGCCTTTTACAGTGTCGTTTTATAGTGGTTTGCATGTTTGCATTTAATGGGTTTATGTGTACTTTTTGTAGTTGTTTGCATTTTGTGTGTTAATGTCTATTCTTCGCAATCATTGATTGCTTGTATGGGTTAGTGTCTGTTGTTGACTTAAATACTTAACAACATAATTCGTTAATGCCAATTTCTTTACTAGCCATGATTAAGAATGGAAATACCTAGTTGCATGTGTTTGTAAGTTCTTGTATCTTTTACAATGTACTTTTTATAGTTTTTTGCATCTCTATGTGTTATGGGTTAATGCCTGTTGTTTGCATGCATGCATTGCAACTGCACTTGAATTTGTTAAATGACAATGAATATTAGGTCTAAGTAATTAGAAAATGTTTGGGCGTAAAATCATTAAATTTGTTGCTATTGGAAGGGCTTATGTCTATTTTTATAACTTAAGGAAAATTGAAAACTTTCGTGTGCTCTAGGTAAGAGAGTATGCAAGCTTATTTCTTCTTGTAGAATAATTGCAAATAATATAATACTATTTTATGTAATTGCTCTAGCTGCAGTCATTTGCTAAATATTAATGAGGTTGTATAGGTTGGGATAATTATGTTTCGTACATTGTCAATTTAACCTAATTTTTATTTTCATGTTTTTGTAATTAATTTTTTTTTTTTGTAATTTAAGTTGGAGGAGTTTGATTTTCATTTTTTGTAAATAGATTCAAGTGCGCTTACCATTAATGGATTATGGTGTTGAGTTTAAACTATCTCAAGTAAAGGACTTTGAGAATGGAAGTAACTGTTCCTGTGCACCCTACAATAATTATTATTATTAAAAAATTTAGAAAATGCCAAAACCATGAGGAAAATTACACCCGCCAATCACAAAATTGCAAGAATAGAAAATAAATTTTCTTTTTCTAAATATTCCCCAGAACATCACCAAAGCCATATCTTTATTTTCCCGACGCCATTCCCCAAGCACAATTTTAATATGCAAGATTGAGGCAATAACATTAGTTCCCCATGTCAAAAATGGCAAAAGCCAAAGAGGAAATTGCAAAAACATATAAATAAAATATGTATATATATATATGTATATTTGTATATATATGTATGTTCGTATGCATATATATATATATATATATTTATGTATGTGCATGTATCTTTGTCATTTTATGTTTTATTTCTATGTCCCTCTCACAATTTTCTCATTGATTGTTGGTATTTTCCTTGTGGATTTATCATTTTATAATATGCGAGCTCTCATTTATTGTGAGTAGACTGAAGAGCAGCCGTCATTAGTGGGTTATGGTGTGATGTTTTAAACCTGTCAAAAAAAGTATTATTTGCGTTGTTCCTTTATTTGATTAGATCCATGGAAAATCATACATATCTTGAATAGATAGACATCCTCCAATTTCTATCACTCTTTCATGAAAACACAATAGATTTGAATTAGAAAAATACAAAAGAAAGACAAAAATATTAGGAACAAATGACAAAATTGCAAAAAATAGAGATTCATCCATAAGAACATTGATTGATAGGGAAGAGTAGAGATTAAACCATTTCCAAATTGTGCAGAAAAATTGAGACACTGAAATATGTGCCTGTTGAGAGGGTTTATGTCTATTGTATTGAAAGCAAAAAACCAGGCGTTTGTAACTTCCTATATCTTTTACAACGTCATTTTATAGTTTTTTACACCTCTGCATTTTATGGGTTAATGTCTATTGTTTCTTGATGTCTACATCTTGTGGGTTATTCTCTATTCTTCCCTATCTTTGAATGCTTTTATGGATCAGTTTATGTTCTTCACAAGAAGACTTAACACCATAATTCATTAATTCCATCTTCTTTGTTGGGCAACACAAAGACATCTATAAAATGAAAATGGAAATTAGCTGTAAGTAATTGCAAAATGTTTGGATATAAAATCATTAAATCTGTGTCTATTGAAAGGATTTATGTATATTGTATGGGGGTGGAAAGACAAATCATTTGTAACTTTGTATGTCTTTTACAACATTGATATATAGTTTTTTTACATTCTTCCATTTTATGGCTTAATGTGTATTGTTTGTTGTTGTCTATATTTTGTGTGTTAATGTGTATTCTTTGCTATCTTTGACTGTTTTCATGGCCTAGTGTTTGTTGTTGAGTTAAATAGTCAACAATGGAATTCATAAATATTGCTAGCTATGGTTAAGTATAAAGCTTAGGTAAGTACAACATTCAATTTGTGCTATTTTAATATGGGCTTTGCATTTCCTAGTCACTAATTTTCTCTCATTTCCAGTGGATTGAAATTTCATTGGCATTAATCGATTCCTTCACTAGGTTTTAACACTGTTGGGAAAAACATTTCTTGGATTGTGTAATCATATTGACAAATTATTTGTTGCCAACCTATCAAAAAAATAGACATTTGTGATCTCTTTGTTAGTGACCATTAACAAGGGAACTAATCTTTTCTCTATCAAGCATGCCTGTCGATTGCACTTAAATCTAAGAAATGGGAATTACTCCTAAGTAATTGTAAAATATTTTGGTGTAAAATCTATGTCTATTGAGATGCTTCATAATTATTCTAAAACAAGTATAGGTTGCATTGTCAGTAGTAGTTGACATGTCCAAATGGAAATTTCAATACATGATTGCATATATTTTATTCACTGTTAAGATTGATAGGTGCCTTGATAATAGAAGCAATACCTTACTGCTATAAGGCAATCGACAAATGTAGCAAATAAAGTCAATTTTTTTTTTCAAGTAAATAGGATTTTGATGCTCGTGATTCTAGCTAGCTTTTGAGAAACAATTTTGTGACATTTGAAGAGGAAATACTAACAAAGTTGTCATAACCATGATTGCAATAGCAGTAAGGTGTGTGTGTGTATATATATGTGTGTATGCATATATATATGTGTTTGTATATATATTTATATACACATATATTTCCATATTTATGTATGTTGATATAGATATATGTGTATAAAAAAGGTATGGATACATATGTATATATATGTATTTACATGTGTGTGTGTGTATATATATATATATATATATATACAAGTATACCTATATGCGCTTGTATATTGTGTCCATTTATGCATATGTTTTTTTTACAAATATGTATTTGTTTATATGTGTGTGTGTGTGTGTGTGTGTGTGTGTGTACACATACATGTGGATAGACATGGCATAGTGTGTTTTTGCAGTTGACATTGATTTTGTAGGTATCTATGTCAATTGTGCATTGATTGCAAACTTTCCTTAGTTGTACAAACCAATGTGTTGCTACAAAGAACATGAAGAGGTCTGCTCTGAAATAGTTTACACATGTGCAAATACTGTCACTGGCCATGTATAAAGAAAAAAAATAGGTAAATTGCAATGTCACTTATGTTTTTGATGCAATTAATAGTTGTAGTTACTACATTATAGTATATGTTTGTGATCTTCTGTTTGACCCTGTTTTGAAGCTGTGCATAGAAGAAGACAATCAAATTGGAGAGGAATTTGCATCTATGACAATGTCAACTAATCAAGAAGTAGAGATAAGCATTGAGAAGTTCAGCTAGTATGTAAGTAAGGTTTTAATTATTTCATCTTGCATATTCACTTTTAAATGTTCCCTCGACCGAGTGAAGTATGGGCATTAAAGTTACAATAGACACTACAATGTCTTTTTCCGTTTTTGCTTACATACTTTTCTTATGCTTTTTAGAAAATTATGGACATGATCTTACAAATGCATAGTCTATTTAGTGAGACTTTGTAGCTTTTCCAAATGCATGGATTTAGTAATAGATAATAATTTAGGTTTGTTTTCGATCATATTTTGTGATTTGTTTATGTTTCATATTTATTATAAGTTATGGACATGTGCTTGTTAGATATTCTCTACTGAAGGTGATATGATCTGTGTGAAATGCAGTAGTGACTATTCCAATTAATGTTTTAATCTTGGTTGGCTTTTGGTTGGTGAACCCCAACTATATTTTGTACACTGGCATGAATCTGGGCATTGGTGTTGCTTCTTCAAATGCTCAAAAATTGCATCTCAAAATGGTAGCTACAAATACAAAGATCAAAATCCTATTTTTTTTAGGTGATTTTTGAATTTGTTAGCTACATCTACTGATTGTCTTATAGCAACAAGCTATTGCTTCTATTATGAAGAAACCTATCAATCTTAATAGTAAATTATAAAATCTATGTATGCCTGCATTCCAATTTCCAATGGGACATGTCAACTACTATGAACAATGTAATTTATCCACCAACGATATACATAGTCATTTTTTCAATATGTGCATGGTGTCCATGGATTAAGAAATGGACAGAGCACTGGGATTATCTTCAACCGGTGGACATGTTCCTATCTAGTTCAGTTTTAAACTGAACAAGAAAGACTAATCCATAAATACATTGACATAAACAACCTGAGCAAATGAAAAAAATAATGCAAATAATACTTTGGTTGAGAAACTTAAAACTTCAAAGCCAAGAACTATTTCAAATACGAGCTATTCTCATTTTCATCAAATAGATTGAATTGCAACTCTAGCCACTTCCATTCATAATTATGGCTAGCAAAGAAATCAACATTAATGAAATACGGTGTTAAGTATTTAACAGGTAGCAACACATAGAAGCAACCCATGAATTGCAATGCATGTGCAGAGATAATGCATACAACAAGAAACAATAGACATTAGTCAATAAAATACAGAGTGGGAAAACTATAAAACAACACTGTAAAAGTCATGTGAAGTTAGAAATGCCTTGTTTTGCAGTCGCCCTACAGTAGACATAAATTTAATGATTTTTACATCTGGACATTTTCCAATTACTTAGACCTAATTTTCATTTTCCTTTAATAAATTCAAGTGCAGTAGCAATGTATGTGTGTGGGGGAAATATTATTTCCATTCTTGATCATGAACAATGCATTATCATGTGAAGATTTCATGAAGAAGAATGCATGCCAAGACATGAGTATATCAACAAAATCATCAAATATTTCCAATGACAAAGCTTGATAGAATAATTATTATTGTTAAAACAAATCAAGAGAATGAGAAAAGTAGGAGGAAAATACCACTGGCTAGAATGAAAATGAAGTCAAATGAACTTTGTATGAACACTTGTATTAATAAAGTGTTTGTATCAAACCTAGGGTAAATATGCTCGACTAAGTAGTGTGTATGAGAAATATGATATCTGATAGATTACAATGAATAATGTAATGTATAATTTATGGGAATCCAAATAGTTTTATGTACAAAGAATCAGTCAAATTGATGTATGTAGAAATGATAATTTCATTGTGGTTATAGGTGCATGGATATCAACCGGCACCAACTGAGCCTCCTTATCAAACATTACTGATATAGGTAACTACATAGAGAGATTAAAAGTAGCAATTATGTTATACAAGTAATAGTTGAAAGCATAAAACATGTAAATATTAGAAAGAGAAATTGTTTATTATAGAAGAAAGACAAAATGAATAAATTGTTACAAATTTCTTTTTGAGTGCTTTTGAGGGGCAACAAGGACAGGAGCTTGAAACCTAAATTCATTGATGGGGAGTGTGCTTGAGTCCAATAGATGCTTTGCTAGTTGTTGATAGCATAGAAGTAAAAATTGATGAATTATGGTGTTAAGTCTGCAGTTGAAGAGGAGACAGTGACTTGTAAAGGCAGCCAAAGAGGGAAGAGAAAGGAAAAACTAGAGCACAATAGTGTAAATGATGTTAAAACTTACAAATGACTTGTTTCTTATTTTGAACATGATAGAAATAAGGTTTGGTAGGAGACACAATTTTGATATTGATCAGTTTTCCTGAGTAGATGAGAAAAACAATGCAAAAGAAAAATACTTACAAATCGCTTGTTTTTGGCTTTGAATGTGATATGTATAAACCTTATCAATAGACATGGATTTTGTACACATATCAAATTACAATCAGATTTTTCTTTGTTTCAAAGATGGAAGACATAAATCCTTTCAACAAACAGAGATGTCTATCTCATCAAACAATCCGAGCAAGTGAGTAAACAACACCCAAATGATAGTGCAACAACTTTTTCCCAAGTTTCGAGCTATTTGAGAGCCAGTGTGAATAAACACTGCAACTCATTGAAGTTTATAGTAGAAGTCATTAACAAGAATTGCATTCTAGTCTATTGATTTCAAACAAAATTGGCACACTATATATGCATAAGCCCATTATTAGAATGCTATGAATGCACAGAAAGAGAAAGTGAGAGAGGGCAGCCATATCAAAGCCCTCTCAACAGATACATAATTAATAATTTTACACCTAGATTTTTTCCAGTTGCTTGGACTTGATTTTCATTTTCATTTTATGAATTGAAATGTAGTTGCAATGCATACGTCGAGAGAAAATATTTCTTCCATTCTTAATGATAAAATTTTCAAATCTTTCAAATATCTTTGTTTTGTATTTTTAGTCCATGCCTTCATAAGGCGGGGAACTAATGCTATTGCCTATATCTTGCATATGAAAATTATGCTTGGGGAATGGCATCGAAAAAATAAAGATATGGTTTTAGTGATGTTTAGGGGAATATTTAGAGAAAGCAATTTTTTTTCTTTTGTTGTTGCAATTTTGTGATTGGTGGGTGTAATTTTCCTCGTGGTTTTGACATTTTCTAATTTTTTTTAATAATAATAATTATTGTAGGGAGCTTTTCTATTGGAAATATTTCATGAGTTTGTTTGAATAGTCGTGTCTTGCCATGGACTATTCATGGGGACACATGACATCTAGAGTAGTACATTTGCATTTACTATTTGCGTCTTCTCATTTGTTGTGCGAACACTGAAGTGTAGTCGTCATTAGTGGGTTATTTGATGAGGCTGAAGTTTGTGTCTATTGGGAGGGTAACTTTCATCCACTATGTTGGAAGCAAAAAAGGTGGCCTTGGCACCAAAAAAATAAAGATATGGTTTTGGTGATGTTCTGGGGAATATTTAGAAAAAGCAATTTTTTTTTCTTGCAATTTTGTGATTGGCGAGTGTAATTTTCCTTGTGGTTTTGGCATTTTCTAAATTTTTTTAATAATAATAATTATTGTAGGGATATTTTCTATTGGAAATATTTCATGATTTTGTTTGTATAGTCATGTCTTGGCATGAACTCTTCTTGGGGACGTGTGGTGTCTTGAGCAGTACATTTGCATTTACTATTTGTGTCTTCTCATTTATTGTGAGCAGATTGAAGTGCACCCATCATTATTGGCTTATGGTGTGAAGTTTTAAGTCTGTTGAGCAATGTGGCATTTGTGTTATTTTCTCATTTGCTCAGGTTGTTTGATGAGGCTGAAATTTGTGTCTATTGAGAGGGTTTTCATCTAGTAAGTTACTTTATCTTTTACGCTTTGATTTTTTTGTTTGTTTGTTGGCTAATACAAATGTGTAAAACCCTACACAATGACACTGTAAAAGACATATTAGCTTACAAACACCTCATCTTTCACTCCCAATACAATACATGTAGACCCTCTGAATAGACGCAGACTTAATCATTTTACACCTAGACATTTTCCAATTAGTTAGATCTAATTTTCATTTTCATCAAATAAATTCAAGTGAAGTTGTAGTGCATGCATGACAAGAATACTATCGTGCTAAGTCCTTCACTAATTTTGGAATTGAAAAACAAAGCGTTTGTAAGTTCCTATACTTTTATAGTGTCATTTTATAGTTTTTGCATCTCTACATTTTATGGTTAATTTGTACTGTGTGCACTCATGCATTGCAACTGCACTTGAATTTATTAAACAACAATGAAAATTAGGTCCAAGTAATTGGAAAATATCTGGGTAAAAAATCATTATATCTATGTGTACATGTGTATGTATATACTTGTATGTGTGTATATATATATAATTATATATATTTGTATATGTGCATATGTATATGTGTGTATGCATATATATATGTATGTGCATGTAACTATGTGTATATATATATGTATATATATGCCTCTATGTTTGTATATATGCATATGTATATGTGTGTATGCATATATATATATGTATGTTTGTATGCATATATATATGTATTTACATGTAGCTATGTATACATATATATGTACATATGTGTATATATATGTACATATATATCTGTGCATGTACTCTATATTTTGCATGTATCTAGGTCTAATTTTATGGGTTAATGCTTTTAGTTTGCACACATCCATTGCAATTGCACTTGAAATTAGTAAATAACAATGAAAATTAGGTCCAGGTAATTGGAAAATATCTAGGTATAGAATCATTGTATCTATATGTACATATATATCTATACGTATGTATATGTATTCCTATATATTTGTATATAACAAGGAAAATAACACTTTGATCGATAGAAATTAAACTTCAAGCCTAAGAAATACTTCAACTATGAACAATTCTCATTTTCGCCCTATAGATTGAAGTGCAACTAGCTACTTCCATTCTCAATCATGGGTAGCAGAGAAATCCATATTAACAAATTACGGTGTTAAGTATTTAACTTGACAATAGAAAACAACCCATAAAAGCAACCCATGATTGCAAAGGACCGAACAAGAAAGGATAACCCATATTTACACTCACAAAAACAACTTGAGCAAATGGGAAAACAACACAAATAATACTTTGCTCTACAAAATTAAAACTTCAAAAACAAGAAATATTCAAAACATGAACTATTCTCATCTTCATCAAATAAACTAAAATGCAATTAAGTATTAAACTCGACAACATACACTAACCCATAAAGAATAGCGAAGAATAGACATAAACACACAAAATGAAAACAACAAAAAACAATAGACATTGACCCATAAAATGAAAATATGTAAACCACTATAAAACGACACTGTAAAATGCTATAAACCCTTTCAACAGACACAGTTTTAATGATTTTATTCCCAAACATTTTCCATTTACTTACACTTAATTTTCATTTTCACTTAATAAATTCAAGTGTAGTTGCAATGCATGAGTGCACTCATTAGAAATTAACCATAAAATGCACAGATACAAAGAATTATAAAATGACACTGTATATATATGCCTTTATGTTTCTATATGTGCATATGTATATGTGTACATGCATATATATATGTATGTTTGTATGCATATATATATATATTTGCATGTACCTATGTGTGCATATATATGTATATAAATGTATATACATGTACATATATGTCTGTGTGTGTGCTCTGCATTTTTCACATACCTAGGTTTGATTTTCATTTATTGTGGATAGATTCAAGAACGGTTGCCATAAATGCATTCTGTTGTTGATTTTTTTCTGTTTATAAATATTGCCCACAACATCAACAAAACCATATCTTTATTTTCTCTGTGCTATTCTCGGAGTAGACATAACAAAGTTACAAAAATAGAGATACATCCATAAGAACACTGATTGATAGGAAACATCAGAGATTAAACCATTTCCAGACTGTACATAACAATTCAGATAGTGAAATCTGTGCCTGTTGAGAGGGTTTATGTCTACTGTATTGGAAGCAAAACATAAGGCATTTGTAAGTTCCTATATCTTTTACAATGTCATTTTATAGTTTTTTACATCTTTGCATTTTATGGGTTAATGTCTATTGTTTCTTGATGTCTGCACCTTGTGGGTTATTCTCTACTCTTCCCTACCTTTGAATGCTTTTATGGACCAGTCTCTGTTCTTGACTAGAAGACTTAACACCATTATTCATTAATGTCATCTCATGTGCTAAGCGTGATAAAGACATGTATTGAATGAGACTGAAAATCATTTCTACGTAATTACAAAATGCATGGATATAAAATCATTAAATCTGTGTCTATTGAAAGGATTTATGTCTATTGTATGGGGAGAGAAAGAGGATGTATTTGTAAGTTTGTATGTATTTTACAATGTTGTTGTATAGTTTTTTTACATCCTTCCATTCTATGGTTTAATGTGCATTTTTTTTTGTTGTCTGGATTTTGTGTGTTAATGCCTATTCTTCACTATCCTTGACTATTTTCATTGGCTAGATTTTGTTGTTGAGTTGCAGCTGGCATTAATCGATCCCTCCACCAGGTTTTAAGACTGTTGAGCAAAGCATTACTTTCATTGCCTAACCATCTTGAAAAATTATCCCTTGACAATAAAACCTGTCAAAAAAATAGACATTTGTAATCTCACATATCTTTTACATTTTCTTTTCTATGTTGTCCAATCATTTTCTCAGATTGTTTGATGAGAGTGATCAACACACTATCTTGGAAATAGTGGAAATTAGCCCATAAATTGCAGAAATGCAAAAAAGCTATGTAGGAAAAGATATAAGAACTTACAACTAGCTTGTTCTTTGCTTTCAATATGATAGGCATAAACTACTCCAATAGAC
The DNA here is from genome assembly GCA_007258455.2 of Sequoia sempervirens. Taxonomy (NCBI): domain Eukaryota; kingdom Viridiplantae; phylum Streptophyta; class Pinopsida; order Cupressales; family Cupressaceae; genus Sequoia; species Sequoia sempervirens. Next base: position 258,459,529 of record VDFB02086081.1, read on the forward strand.
AAATATTTTATGTTTACAGTGATTAAAATCATTTTTGCAATGGTCTACTTTTTGTTGTTGCTTATCATTCAACTCCCTTATCAATCCATCAAACACTTTGTGATCTTATCATTGGCTTTGGATATTTTGTTCATTGTTTTGTATCAAATTGATTGTCTACTGATGGAATAGTGATACATATAGAATGATGTCTGGCCGTTGAAGATATCTCTGGTTTGCAGTGTATCATTCAATGCATTTGCATGGGGCATATGATCTAAGCAAATGAATAAACAATGCAAACAGTGCTTTGCTTGAGAGATTTAAAACTTCATAGCATGAGCTACTAAAGATGCATGCATGTCGATCTAGTTACAAGCGTCAAAACATTCTTTTAGCAACCAATACCTAGTAAAAAACGTGAGTGCACAAACCAATGCATGTTAGTGCATGTAAAACATTATACAAAATAAAGACCAATGTAAGCAAATTATAATGAGAAAAATACAAAAAGAAAATGCCAAAGTTTGCTATGCACAAAATAATCCCACATAATATAGCAAAAGTCTCATCTTTGCATGGCAGAATGCAATAGGATTATGCTTTTCTAATGTTTTTGTTCCTAAAAAACATGTTCAATCCAAATATTTTGGTTGATAAGAGACATTGTTCATAATAGTTGACCATTGGAAATTGGAATGCATTCTGATACAAATTTTCTATTTATGATTAAGATTGATAGGTGCCTTGGTTTTTTCCCTAGGTGGCAATTGAAACTCAGATCATTTGCGATGCATATGACTAGATAAAAGATCAAATTCAAGGCATGCTATGGTGCACACTTGTAAGTTCAACTTGTTCTTTAATTGTATTCTATATTAACACAACCTATTCTTCTTGCAAGATAATTATTTTGGTTGGATATAGAAAATGTAGTTCATTGTAGTTATCTTTTTCATGTGCTGTTGTTTGCAGCTTTATTGTTTTTGCACTATAGGCTTTTCTTGCTTTGTGCTTTATCCCCTATTATTATGTTTTGCTTCTATATTGTTGGAATGTCAATCAAGAAACATATTTTAGTTGGTATTTGCATATTTCAATGAATATTTCACTTTTATTTCAATTTATATATAAAAGCATTTGATCATTTGCTTCCAACCATTGGTCATAGATTATGTTTCGCTATAAAAAACAATTGCAAAAAAGAGAAAAAATTTAGCAAGGTGCCATATCTTTTGTCCTCTGACATGTATTCTGTCAATATGGTCACAAAAAAATTTGTTAAAAGACACAAGCTATTACAAGAGCCAATTGTGGTGGGAACTTGTAAAGCAACTGCAAATGAATTTCTGACACAATTGATGAAGCTCTGCAATTTGCACATTGTTTTCAATAGGAATTGTTTGATTGGAAGCCTGGCGATTGGCTGTTTAATAGAATACATGTTTTCCTTAATTTCCATTATACGTTTTAGTAGCTATGCAATGGCTTCATGGATCGTTACTTAAATTCTCTTCATAGTCATTGTCGTATAGCTTGAAGGCTTTGCAATTTGGGCTTGCACTCAACAATGCTAATAAGTTTGCATAATTTGGTTGACTAGAACTATGTATCTACAAAGAATAAGGTCTCCAGTACAAAAATCAAAACTAGTTGAGAAACTAGGCTTTTATATTACACATCCTGCCTAGAATGCATAGCATATTGACTAAAGATTGCAATATGCATTTGTGCTTTGGTAAACAGAACAAAGTATTTGCATTTGAAGAATGTCGCATGGGATATTTCCATATCAATTCCTTTAAATGACAAAACTAAATTGCTGATCATGACTATAAAATCACACTAGGAAAATCCACTTACACTTGCATACAAACATTACACAGTGGATATTTCATTTGGAAGTTCGTTCCATGAATTCGAAAACAAAAATAATTACATTAGAATGCTTTGATTGATGTTGTCATGCAAAAAATATATCACGACAATTGATAAAGGCATTGCCGACAAGCTTGAACTTTGTAACAGTGTCAACAAATTCTACTTAACCACTCTCCTTACCATTTTGATTTTTTTTGCCAAGCTTCAATTTTTTACCCAAGCAACTACTGACAAAATTAGGTCCCAGCAACCACACTATGCTGAAAATCTCTTTGATTTTATTCTAGAAAAGAGTCCCTATGCTCACATAATGCACTGTTTTCAATTAAGCCCTTTGCAAGAATTCCATATCTTTGATTAGCTACTTGGAGAAAAATTTCTCCTTGAGAGCAAAGCTCTGTCTGCACTCAATGAAGGCCACCAAGCTTGAACTAGTTGGTGAATGATGTGGAGTTTAAATGCAAAAGTATCAATTCAAAACTGCACATTATATTTTCAAGAACTCTTTTATAGGGTAAATCCAAAGTGCTTTTCAACATATCATATTTGACAAGACCAAATGTTCTCAGCTCCTACCTAGACAAAAAACTTGAACCTATACTGAGCACTTGCTAAATTTGTGGCTATGGTCAACAACTACAAACTTGTAGAGTCCTTCATGGATGGAATTGGAGATAAAATTCATGATGCAAAGGAAAATGGAAAAGTCCAATTTGTTGAGAATTTTGCAAAGCTTGTGTTAATAACTCATGCTTTTGTTCATTGTTATGATGAGAAGCCCTTTAACAACTCCTTCCTCCAGTAAAATGTTTTGCTGTCATTTTGAGACCATCTTCTATACAATAGATTGTTCATCAAAATTGCCTTCTCCACATCACTTTATCATATGTGGGAGACATTGAAACACTATATCTAATGCAAAAGCTCCAAGAATGAAAATTCAAAGTGAAAAAAAAGTAAAAAAGCAAAATGCAATGCCTTATGGCTTTTGCACAATACAAACAAGAATGCACCCTTTTTCTTTTGTGTACAAAAAAAATTGTCATATGGAAAAACTATAAACTAGTATCATGGTATGCTTCAAGCTATTTCCCTTTGATTGCAACAAGCCAAACATAATCTATTCAATTGCATTAGCTTTGTAGATGGAATATAGAATTGCTATACTGCAACATACTTCCATGCCTTTGCAACTAGGAGAATAACAACTGCAATGCAAACAAAACATAATTCCTGAACAAAATATCTAGAATCAATAACCATTGAGATATTGTATATACATATTACTATGCACACCTTTAAATTGTACTTGATATCAAAACCGCATTTTCATGATCTACCTAGTTATATATAAACTGCTATTATCCTATTGCCACCTAATCCAAATTGCATATTTCCTAGAAGAATCTAACACTGACATCTTAGAATCCATAAGGACAAAATAAATTCTTTTCATTTGGAAATTGTACCATGTTCGTGAGCAAAGGCACAAGTGATTAACTTGAACTTTGCAACGTTGTCATCAAATTCTACTTTCCCACTCTCTTTACCATATTGATTTTTTTTTCTCATGCTTCAATTTTAACCCAAGCAATAGTTGACACAATTAGGTCTCATCAGATACAATGTCTTCAAAAGCTCTTTGAATTTATTCTAGAAAAGAATTCCTAACAGTGTAATGTGCCACTTTGAATTAGTCACTTTTCATGAATTTCATATCTTTGATCGGCTACTTGGAAGGAAAACTATTTTGGAAAGCACAAGCCAACACATTCTTGTCAAGATCAATGAGCTCAACATAGAAGATCAATGATATGGAGTTTATGCAAAAAAATTAACTCAAATATGCACATTATATTCTAAACAACTCTTTTCCAAAGTAAATTCAAAGTTCTTTTCAACATATCATATCTGGTGAGACCAAATTTTTCAAGTTGTTTCCTGGGTAAAAATGAAAAAAACCATCTCACAATTTTAGTGAGTATAAAAGCATTATTGGGTCATTTTTGTTCAAACTGTCTATGTCTCTAATAAGAATGATTACTATTCGATTGTGCTGCTTATCTAGATCTTCACTTTGTTATTGTTTCAAGACAACAATATCAACCATATTTTGGGACATATCTTGCATAGCTATCCTCTTGCAATTGAGTTCACAGCTGTTCCTAAGCAGGTATGCTACTATGCAGAGCATCACTAAAGCATTGCAGAGCATAAGTTTCTTTATTGGAACCAGATTGGAAAACAAAAATTGTTATGCATCACTTAACTAGGTTGTAGCTAAATCATATGGTATTTTTTTCTTGCTTTTGAAGTTTCTAAATTGCTCCTTGCAGATTACAAATCTGTTGCAATTTCATCCAACATATATCTTAGCAGTTCCCAGGATGTACCATATCATCTAGGGCATCTACAAACAGGTGGATACCTAGCATTTGACATCAACAAACTTCAAAATCATAAGAGATCTTAATAATTTTTTTTCCCTCTTTGTTTTAAGACATGCTTGACATAAATATCTCATTGCATATGCTTGCTAGAACAATTGGACAAAGTAGCCTGCATTTACTACACAACAAAAAATGCATCAGTCACTTGACAAACATGATGAAAAGAGGCAAGTACAATATCCTGTTTATGTAACACATAGGTTTTCTCTTCATATGTTTAATTATCAATCTACTTCTTCTCATTGTTCAATCTGTAATGTAAAAATTAGAAACAGATACCAAAAAGCCATAAAGCATTATCCACATATGCACAAAACAATCAACTTTACCAAATGTTTGAGGGAAATGATATGGCCATTTATCTTTATGCTATTACGACAATTGCTGGAAAACCAACAAAAGCACCAATCATGCATGTCGGTTTAGTTGACAACCATAGTCAAATGACAATAACTATAAACAACAACAACAAACTATTTGACACATTTCTTCCATTGTTATCACCTCATTAAAGTGTCTTTTATATGAATTTTGTCATTGGGGAAAAAACACAATATGAAAGAGGCAATGTTGATTATCCCCCTTCTTCTAACTGCTAAAAGCACTATTGAGCACATTGACAAAGTCATTTGTAATTTCCTAATTTTTTTTATGGTGTTAGTTTTTGCATAATTTATTCGCTCATTTAAACTGTTTCATAATAGTGAAGTCTGTGTCTCGTAATAGGATTTATGTCTACATGATACCAAAAAAAAAATCAATTGTAGTTGGGTATATAATTTATGTTGTTATGTCATAGTACTTTGTAGCTCTTTTGTATTAATTTCTATGGTTCATTGTTCTTTGCTTTCATAACTACCCGTCCTTCAATAATTGTGGTGCCCTGAATTGCAGGTGTCTTTGATGACTAATGCTATCAAGCTTAAAGTCTGTTGAGCAAAGGATAGTTGCAATTGTTCTCTCCAAATAAAAGAACAACACAAATAATACTTTGGCTGATGGGCTTAAAGTGACAAAGCCAAGAAATATTCCAAATACAAACAATTCTCATTTTTATCAAATAGGTTGAACTGCAAGTAGCTATTTCCAATCTTAATCATGGTTAGTAGAAAAATTGACATTGAAGTTTAAGGTCTACTGACCAAAGTATTATTTGCATTTTTTTCTCATTGGCTTAGGTTGTTTGATGAGGCTGGAATTTGTGTCTCTTGAGAGGATTTACATCTACTATGTAGTAAACAACAAAAACTGGAATTTGTAAGTTCCTTTGACACTATCATTTTTTGCATTGCTTATACTCTTGATTACATCATCTAATGGAAGTCGAATATGTGTCCATTGGCAGTTTTTATGTCTATTGTTATCGAAATGAAGAACAAGGCACTTGTAAGTTGCTATAACCTTTATACTATTTTTTTATGCTTGTTAATATCTCTGCATTGTATCTGCTCATTCCTACTACTTTTTGCTTCATCCATTTTACAATCTAATTTAATGTCTATTCTTCACTATCTTTGAATGTTTTTATGATTCACTCTCTGTTATTGAGTTAAACACTAAACACTATGATTCATTAATGGCACTATCTCTGCTGCCCACGATTAAGGCTGGAACTAATATTGTCTCTCAATGCAAAGACACAAACAACTATAAAAAACACTATAAAAGATATAGGAAATTACAAACACGTGCAGCTAGGTATTTCCATTCTTAACCATGGAAAGAAAAGAAATAGATATTAATGAATTATGGTGTTCAATATTTAACTCAACAACATATACTAATCCACACAAGCAATCAACGCTAGTGAAGAATAGACATTAACACACAAAATGAAAACAATAACAAACACTCGACATTAACCCATTAAATGCAAACATGTAAACCACTGTAAAATGACATTGTAAAAGACATAGCAACTTACAAATGCCTTGTTACAATAGACACAAATTCCTATGGCTTCCTAATAATTTTTCATATACTTTTCCTTTTCCATCCATTCTCACTGCCAATGCATAACATCATAATGACACCCTTATGCATATATAGTAAATCATTTTCATTCTTTCTCAATATGTTGTAATGCAATAGCCATTAATGTGTTATGGTATAGAGTTTTGACTTTCCTAAGCAAATAATGATTTGCAATGTTTACTCTTTCCGGTCAACAAAGAAAGAGCCAACTATATAATGTGGTGGTTTATATTGGAAATGTCTCATGGCTTTTTGAACTTCTTTGATATGGTTGTGCTCTTGCACCTGCTCTTGCTATGCATACATATCACCCTCATAATCAGCCTATGCATATATAGCCTGCCATTTCTGTTTAATGTCAATAGAGTCTAATGCAACTACCATTAATAGATTATGCTATAAAGTTCACTGATTTTCAATGTATATTCAATTGATTACAATGGCTCACAAGCATTACATCTTTTTCTATTGACATAGCCTATATCCATCATAGTTGAGAATGGGGGGAATTGGAAATAAGTTGATCTTCTTTGTCTGCCTTCCTGAACGGATTTCCAAATAGCCTAATGAGCTTTGATAGATATACATACTTTGACAAACAACATTGCTACGTATCATTAGTTGGCTTCTTGCATGTAGTGACTTGATATTTTTTCATGAAAGCAATTGTTTTCACTCAATTGTCAATGTCTCTTCTCTCCTTTAGCCTATTATTCGAATTCACTCAAGATCATTGTGCCCACATGTAATAGTTGCATTCTCCATTGGAATTCCCATTGCCCTCTCATGATATATGCATAATAAGTGATCCAATTCTTTCATTCTTCATGTACTCATTGGCTCAGCCACTTAGCATCTACCATATTTGAAACAGAAAGTGAGAGATTTGTAAGTTCCTATATCTTTTACATTGTCATTTTTTGGTGTTGCTTACTTAGTGACTTGCATTTTTCGATGAAAAAGACATCTATGTTTTTTAACAGGATCTACGTCTCCCATCTTTGAAACACTTGTCCTTGCTGCCTTCTCACAAGAATTTGAGAGGACATTTGTAAGTTTCTTTTCATCTTGTCTCTCTTTAATATTTAACAATTTATCTTTCTAATATTTTCATTCTTTGTGCTTTTAACAATTTCTTGCATGAACTAATTAGTAATTTTAATCTTTGGATGTAGTCACCTGAATCAGTGAAATTTCAAAAAGCATCTCATTTGGTGGTCATTGATATACATGCAACTATAATGACAATGACATTGTCATTTCCATATGCATAAAATTGACTGATTCTATGTACATAAGATTATTTATATTTCTATAAATTATATATCTCATAATTCATTGTAACCTATCAAATACTATGCTTGAGATGATCTGTATCTATTGATAGGATCTATGTCTCACATCTTTGAAAAATTCATCCTTGTTGCCATCTCACAAGCATTCAAAAGGACATTTGTAAGTTTCTTTTCATGTTGTCTCTCTTTAATATTTAACAATTTCTCTTTCTAATATTTTCACTCTTTGTGCTTTTAACAATTTCTTGTACGAACTAATTAGTAATTTTAATCTATGGATGCAGTCACTTGAATTAGTGAAGTTTCAAAAAATGTCTCAGTTGGTAATCATTGATATACATGCAGCTATAGTCACAATGAAATTATCATTTCCATATGCATCAAATTGACTATTTCTATGTACATAACACTATTTGGATTTCTATAAATTATATATCTCATAATTCATTGTAATCTATCAAATACCATGTTTTTGATTTTGACAACTTGATCAAGGATATTTATCCTAGCTTGGATAAGACTTATTGAACAAAACTTATGTCAACACAAATATTTTTTAAAATAGCTATTTATATAAACATTATCTGATTTCATCTCATTTCAGTGTAGCATCACCTTTTGCTACACTCATGTATCATTTATTTCATTGCTTTCCTTAAGCAATTTTCATTATGTCTCACAAAGACTTGACATGATAATGTGGTGATCATGATTAAGAATGGAAGCAAAATTTCCCATGCACACATGCAATGCAACTGCACTTCAATTTATTACATGAAAATGAAAATTAGTTTTGGGTAATTGGAAAATGTCCTAATGTAAAAACCGTTAAATCTGTCTGATGTTTTGTGAGTGTAAAAGGAGGCATTTCTAACATCATATGGCTTTTACAGTAATGTTTTATACTTTTCCCATACAGTTTTGTTTTATACTTTTCCCACTCCTTTGTATTTAATCGGTGAATGTATATAGTTTGTTTTTGTATGCATTTTTTGTGCACATGTGTTCCAATTTCCTTTGAATTTATTAAATGAAAACCTAAATTGGATCTGAGTATTTGGGAAATGTCCAGGTCTTTAATCATTTAGTTAGTGTCTTTTCAAATGATTTGTGATTACCACTTTGTATCTCTTTTAGAAAGTCATTTTATAGTTGTTTTACATTGTTGTGTTTTATGGGTCAATGTTCTTCCTTTGTCATTAAATAAAAAAATAGCTTCAAAAGACAAAATTCTAATTATGTACATGTCTACATATTACCTATATATACATCAACATGCATGTGTATCATGAAAAATATAGATATACACATAAAATACATATAGACATATATATCTACTATCCATAAATGCACTCTTCACGTATAAATATGCATGTAAACATGCATATGTATATGTATATGTATATATATATATATAAGTATAAGTATGTATATGTCTATATATATACATCTATATATATGTGTAAGCAATTGCACTACATATAATAATACATACTATATACATACACACACACACATATATATCATAGTTTGTTGTTTAGCTATTCCTAGTATTCCAAATAATAGATAATGTGCATATGTTACAATGTTTAAAGATCATAAATGTTTTGTCAACTGCATGATTAAATATGACTAGAACCAAGAACAAAAAAATTAACAAGATGAATCATATATCTAACACAAAAATTTCCCTACTCAACATTCACATTCCAAACACAAATTGAAAATGATTGATCAAGAAATTGTTGCAATACATACATACATACATACATACATACATATATATATATTTATAATATATATATATACATATATATATATATATATATATATATATATATATATATATATATATATATATATATATATATATATATATATATATATATATATGCATCAATACGTATACACACACACACACACCCTATACTATTCTATAGATACTCCCACTATCCCAAAACATAGATAATCTACACACCTCCTAATGTTTAAAGATCATAGATTGTTTGCCAGTTGCATGATTAAATATGACTACTCAAGACATAAAATTTACAAGGTGAACCATACAACTTAGCTGGAGATTTTCCTATTCAATATTCACATTCAAAAGAAAAATTGAGAATGATCATTCAACTCTACAACACAAGAGATGCATAACCAAGATCTACACTAAAAAAACTTTTATTTGATCATTGTCTTTTGTTGTGGACAAATTGACATTGACCATCTTGTTTCCACATCATCAATACAACAGGTTATGTCTCTTTTATTCCTATTTGCATTGAAAATTTTAATCAAACATTGACAATATCTTCTCTTGCCATTGATATGCCTACCTACCCCTGTTTTGATTTGCATATTGTAACCCATCTATGTGTCAATGTATATATATCTATGTATATGTATGTACAAATATATATATGCACAACCCCCTTAAAAGCCATTGATTTCACCCTCTACAAACAATCCGAGAAAATCAAAAGACAAGCCAAAAATGAAAATGTAGAACATATAGGAACTTGCAAATTCCAATTCTATTGCCTCAAACATGGTAGATATAGCCCATCTCAATAGACATAGATTAGAACAACACCAAAGAAGATGACCAACTGGTTATGTATATAAATAACCATATATAAATAAATATGTGTATACTTATATATATGTATATGTGAATACATATAAACACATATACATATGCATATACATACATACATACATACATACATACATACATACATACATACATATATATATATACATATATATATATATATATATATATATATATATATATATATATGTATATATGTATGTATGTTTGTATGTATTTATACATACTTCTATATATACAAAAATCATCTTTTGCTTGACACGTTCAAAGTTGAACAACATAATGCATTAATAACAACTACACTTCAACCTACTCCACAACAAATGAAAATCATATCAAAATAGATGCAAAATGGAAAACATATACATGTATATAAACACATATATATACATACATAAACATAAAAACACTATTTCAAACAATGAAAAATGGTTATACCTTACAATGTTTGAAGACCATAAATTGTTTGTCAACTATATCCAAAGATTTCAGTGATTGAAACATTGAACTTATCCAAATTCTAAATGACTGGTCAACCTTTACAAAATGAATGATGTATACTCTAAATTTACACCAATAAAATTTATATCTGTCCATTCACTTATGTTGTGAACAAAGTGATAATAAGCATCTTCTTCCTAACATCACCCTACATTACATTGTCTCAAGCCAGAACTGTTCGACATTATACACAAAACTAATATCACAACTATTCAACATTATATAAACAACTACTATCACAAGTACTCAAGCAATTTCAAAAACCTTAGTTTTTCTATCTGGCAGGGATTCTAGTTCTTTCAGAGTTCTTGTTGTTGAGGATGCAGTTAGTTTTGATGTTATTTTTTACAATAACCCCAAATCTAAAGCACTTGTATCATAATATCTAGACATAAGGACTAGATAATTCCGAACAAAGGGAGAAACCTATGTGCAAATGAAGGGTTAGAAAAGGTCAATAAAAAAGAGGGGATACACTTCTTCTACACTTTGAGCCTTACCAAGTTCAAGAGGATGTTCCTAGAGATCTTTGAAAGATATTATAAATGTATAAACAACACAAGAAACTTGAATCTAATCACAAACACATCATTGGAACTAGCCATGACATTATTTATTTATGTAGGTTTCCTACAACAAGTCACATGTATCTATTTAAGGCAACTAGTGCTAGTGTTCTTTTTCTATATTAATCCATGACCTTAAGGCTCTTACTTGAACATAGAGAAGATGATCAACTTTATCAAATAGGAAGACACCTATCCTCAAATTAGAGGTTGAAAAGGTCAATGAACAAGAGGAATAAATACCTCTTCTATTCTTTGAGCCCTACCAAGCTCGAGAGGATCTTCCAAAAGATCCTTTCAAGATAAAATAGATAAAAGACTAAAATTGAACCCACACACAAAGTTGACTTTGTATTTATGTTTGATACCTATTATTTCTTATGAAGGATTACTTGCACTTACAAACCACCAAACTCTTACTTTAGGTAGATAGGTTAAATGATGCAAAACCAAATCAAAATTGGTCACTAATATCTATAGATTTATTCTTTGGGAGTTACATACAACATCACTAACCTAGTAATATAATATTATTTATAGACTTTTAATGATTTAATTAGTTACATGATCACAATAATTTTATAGAAGATTTATAATAATGGATATGCACAATAGAAAAACTAATAAACCATAAATAATTTATTAAAAAGGTTTAAAAATATTTTTCCTAATTTAAAATGGAGTGAATGGTCAGATTTCAACCATAAGATTGGTTCCTATTCCTACAACATAGAGAATATTCTTAATGGAATCCTAATGAAAATTAAAACCTAATTTTTAAATAAATTTATTGTGCTTGCCCCTATCTTGTAGGTCTTAAATCTTCAAATTCCCTTCTATCCCAAAAACATACCTCTACTTAAAAACCCACAACTAGTTTAAGAGCTCCATGCATTTATCTTGAAATATTTTCAACTTCACATAAACTTGCACAAAAAAATAAAAATAATTTTACAAGACCTCTTAGATGTAAACTAACACAAATCAATACAAATAATAACAAATGTGAACTTAGGGATTCCTTGAATCCCCTAAAAATATTAAATAAAAATGGAGACAATATATATCAAAGGAAAATGACTAATGCCTTATATTATTTTTTTGAGAAGTTTGCAAAGCCATAATAGATTCCATAAACACTCAAATTTGATTATATTTGTATACATTATATAAAAAGTAGTTTATAGCTTGACTCAGATGATCTCACTCAAATTATGAACAAAGATCCACCTATTATAAGAGAAACATAGACCCATAAATAATTATGCAGTTCTAGGGCATGAGTTTGCAAGAAGAGTGGACATCATCATTTTGCATTGATAGAGAAGTACCATCTCTTTGATGTCACAAATACAAAATTTGTGCATTGAAATCATCCTACTGTGAGTCAAAAATATAGCTAAATGCATGAAAAATTGGTCCTCATGTGATTCACCATCATGCTAATCCATGGTGACCTTTAGTCTATGGATGCAAAGAAAAAAGTACCCATGAAATCCATTGGAAATAGTCATGGGAAATGGTGTAAGTGCTATAGATCTACACTCTTGAACTTCTATGACAAGTGAAGGTATGGACACTACACCATTTTCTCCTTTGAATCTATGCCAACCTACATAAAAAAAATATTTTTGGGTAATGCTATTAGATTTAATCTAGTGGTTGTAGGGCTACATTAGCTCATCAATGGCATCTTGTGTTATTTTCTATTGCATCACTAGAAAATATCATGAAAATCCATGCTCAAATGTTGAAGAGTGTTTTTCTAGTAAGGAAAACCTTTTTTGTTAGTCGTTGCATCAACATTGATCATGTGGGTTAGTATAATAAAATATGTGAGAATTTTGGACTATTAGGGGTTGGGAGTCAAGGGTTGGGAATACCTCATAACTCATGCCAATTGATATTTAAAGTGAGAGGATTAGGGAACCAATGGTGATTGGGAAGTCATGTTGATGGAAGAAGGTAAAAAATAACAGTCTTGATGAGATAAAAGAGTGTTTGAATCTAAAAAAGATAATGAAGGAATCAACATGGTTCACAAATCATACATGACAAGAAATAAGTATCCAAGTAGAGGGAAGGAAACAACTTTGAATTTGATAGTTTATGTTGTGAAACATTAAGTCAAGAGTTAGGGAGTTAGGGGAAGTCAAAATGAGGTACTTGGATAAAGGATATATTAAAGATTTAGTCTAAAAGAAGAATTTATGATCAATAAGGGTCCAAGAGATCGAGGTCAAGGACGACATATGGAGGGTACTTGGTGAAAGGGAACTTCAATAGGTTGGCAGGTAGAGTGAAAGGTATGGCAAGATAAGCAAGTTTAAAATTTGGAACTTTTAGAAAACTTATGTTTATTGAGGACTATAAGATTTGGCTATGGAGATAACCACCCAAGATCTAAAGGCCTATGGAAAGTAAAAAATACTTGGAAGATCAATATGAAAAGAATAAACTATATTCCCACGAATGCAAATAAAATAGATGTACAATGTGAAAGATACCCTTGGTTATATATATCCAAGGTGAGACATATGATTAGACAAGATCATGTGAAAAGTGTATTAATCTTATGACATGAGACAACTAATAATGAGTCACCTAGGACACTAAACAAAATTCAAGATAAGATTATGAAGGGTTTCTTAATATTATGATATAAGATATAAAATGATAAGGTCCTATGGGAAACCTAAGTAAACTTAAGTGATAGGATGCGAAAGGGACCTAATAGTGGAACTAGTTAGATAGTACCCCTATTCATGCCAACACCCCCCTTAACTGCAACTTAGGGGGAAAAATCATGCACACATGCAATGTAACGCCCCACCACACAAACCCCAAAGGACACAACAACATCAATCATTTATGGTACAATTTTTTTTTTTAAAGTAACTATCATGCAACATAGTAATAACATACATCACTTGAAATGAAACTATACATGTCAAACTTATGTAAAATTCCCTTGGGGTTACATGACTGCATTACTTTTGAATCAACATCTATTACATTACATAAAAGATAAGCATCCACAAGTAACCATAAGATATGAACATGGACAATACATTTATAACATGAAGATACGTCGCTCAAGGATTACATCAATACAATGTTGTTTCCCATCATGAATTGGGAAAAGTACAATAACATGGAATAATACAAATGATATAAATGAGTACAATCATCGAGTCTGGTTCCAACACTGGTACATCTCTAGAGTCACTGCAAATGGTACAACTTTGTATAACTCATTCTTCGGCTAGGGGCCCCAATGGGGTGCATAGCACATTCCCAACCATGTGGACCCTAAGGCCCACCCCCTGTGCTAGGAGTTGACAAGAAGGACCACACCAAAATACCATCAAGAAAGACAAGGTTTACTAGACATCATGACATGAGCAACAATAACTCAAGAAAATGTCCAGCACAAGAACATCCTGTAACTGAGGGTAATTTCTTGGTATTAGATTAGATCAATTAAATCAAAGTAAAATGATAAAAACCCAAAGTAGCTACAAAACACAATGGAAATACATGAAAGAACGATTATACCTGATCGCCGAAGTCTCCATGATTCATTTTTGTAGCACCTTCTTACTTGCTGGATAATGTGGCCCTCAGATTCGTTGTGCGAGAAAAATTTGAAAATTGTCTAAGTCCTACAACAAGCTTTGAAGGATTTTCTATGTCTAAATGCCTATGTCTATTGCCAATGCCTATGTCTAAAACAAATGCCAAAATTGATCAAATGACTATATTAAATACTAAAATTGCCTATGACAATAAATGTGCAAATAAATAAATGCCTATAATCACTATGCAAAATGTCAGCATGTGCCTGTGTATCCGAAAAGTGGGAAGAAGATGGCATTTTATAGAAAATGCCATTTCGAATGGACGGACGAGATAAATCAATAATGAGAACCTAAAATGAGCAATCCAGATTAAACCTGAGAATCCCTAATTAGGGTTAGGGCAAAATCCTTAATCGAACGGTCAGGATAAAATCTCAGATAATCGGATCAACGGTGGAGAATAAATGAGGAAATTAATTAAAGAAATAAAGATTTTTGAAAAATCAAGAAGATAAGATTGCCTGATTTGCAAGATTCGAAAAGTCAAAGAGATAAGATGTGGACTGAAGATAAGATTTGAAAAATCAAGAATCTACCCTATTGCTTGATTTTTAGAAGATTAATTACTAATTTGAATTAAAATAATTCAAATTATGGATTTTGAGAGATAATAAATAATCTTTTTCAGATTATTTATCAAAAAGGACCGACAGTTAAGATTGACATGACATTTTAAATAATTTAATTTATTTAAAATGAGAAGAATATTAATTGGCAATTAAATAAAATTAAATTATTTAATTTAGGAGATGAGATTAATTAATTAAATAAATTAATCAATTTATTTAATTAATATTAGTAATTATTAAATAAATAAATGTAATTCATTTATTTAATAATCAAGAAAAATTAAAGGGAATTAAATAAATTAAGAAATTTATTTAATTAAAGAAAGACAGCCAATTAATGGCGTATTTAATAAATAAATGAAATTTATTTATTTAATAATCATGAAGAATCAAAGGACATGAATTAATTAAATAATTATGAATTATTTAATCAATAGTCGAATGTGGACCAAGGACATAATTAAATGTCATAATTATGCTAGGACGAAAGTGGTAAAAATGAAGCTTGGGCCTAGGGCATTTTTAGGTGTCTACATTTTGCCCCTCTTTGTCATAATGTCGCTTGTCACATTGTGACAAAGAAAATAAGTCAAAGAATATGCCCCGAGAGGTACGGAGTATCATTGCCCCCTCGGGAAATTTTCAAATTTTGAGTCGGCGCCAGAAAAATTTGCAAAGGGTCCCGATAAATCAATTTGATGACCAGAAAAATAGCGGCCCAGTCGGTTTCGGATTCTGACATGTTTAAAGCAACTTACGAGGAACTCAAAGGTGTTCAAATGAGCCTCCAATATTGACTTTGTTTGAAGAATGCCATTTTTACCTTATAAATAGGCTGACAAATGGGTTAAAGTCAATTCACTTTTACTATTTACCTTGCAAAATTTGAGAGTTCAAAGCGAAAGGCGCAGCAGCGACGATGGTTATTTCAGTGTCAGAGCACCACAGGGAGATCGTGAGGACTTTCAGACGGCCAGAGGGCTCAGATCCGGCGGTATGTACCTTTAACTTACTTTGTCATTTCATTGTTTTGCGTGCCATTTTATGCTTTTTAGGATAGTCAACGTTTGCGCCGCGACGCATATGCGTTCGCGTAAGCCGCAATTGCTTTCGTGTTCGACGCATTTGATGCGTCGCGACGCAAGTGCCAAGACCAAATAGGCCGCACCGGTGGTTTGCACCGCATTTGACATTTCGCGCGACGCAAGAGACTTATCGAGTCGCATTCGACCATTGGAACGCAGCAATTGCCATTTTGCGATGCAGTTGCTTTTTTGAAAGTCGCAATTGCCAAGTCGTGTCACATTCGTCAAATTATGACGTATTCACAAAATTTCGAGGCGCAAATGATATTTTGAGATGCAATTGACATATCGAGATGCATTTGATGTTTTGAACGACGCAGTTGTCCTTTCGCGACGCAATTGCTTGGTTGTGACGCACTTGCCTGTTTCTTTAATAAAACTTGTTTTGATGTTCGTGTGACCTTAGTTGTTTTTCATGATGTTGACAGTTGTTCAAAAAGTGCTGATGCAGTGTTCGTCTTTTTGCAGAGGCAGCTTGCCCCTATTTATACGAGAGAGAGCAGACTGACCACCTTTCGGTTCGCCAATCAGTTGGGCCCGCGAGAGCGGTGACGATTGATGCGTTTGGGTTTATTCTATGCTACATTCATGCCCACCATTCAGGCGAACAGGGGTCTGCTGATGGCATTGTGTGAGTGATGGCATTCCGAGACCTGCTCCTTCCACCTGTCGACAGGTGAGGCCACTATTACCTTGGAGGACATCTACCGGATTCTCCGAGTTCCTATTCGAGGGGAGCGGATCGTCTATGATCCGCGGCATGGCGAGCAGACCTTCCATGCCTATTATCGAGATCAGGGTGCTGGACTGGGTATTCAGGGGTATGAGATCCAATGGGAGTTCCTGGCGGAGCACTATGGGCAGTTCGATGCATTCTTGGCGACTATGATCGCAGGTATCTTGATTCTTGACCGGCGAGGACATGGATTTCTGATTGGTTGGGGAGACGTCCTGGTTGGCATGAGACGGGACAGGACAGTTTATGCATGGGGTCCTTGTTTGCTAGGGATGCTTTACCATCAGCTTCATAACATCGCATACAGAAGAGGAGAGAGTATCTCTTGCGGGACCACTTTGATGATGATCTAGGCATGGGAGCACATTTCCATCTTCCGCCCTCCCATTGACAGACCGCAGCTAGCCGAGGGGATGCCCTACTTTTACTACTATGCCGGTGCACTACAGTAGACCCATATGGGCGAGACAGGGTGGTGGCGGCACAGGATTGACACCATGTGGTGACATTCATCTGGAGGTCGTATAGAGATTGTGAGGCATGGGATGATGAGGACGAGCACCTCAGCTTCTGCAGGCAGTATAGGTATCTTATTGGCAGGACAGTGTAGACGTCACTGATCATTGAGATGTACCTCCCACAGCGTGTTTTGAGACAGTTCGGGGAGCAGCAGGATGTACCTGTGGGTACAACAGAGTATGCCAGGTCTTCTAGGGAGTATGTGTGGGGGCCAGCCATCCCAGTGGCATTTGCTGAGCAGCAGATAGATGGGCTAGTAGCCCAGGCCTGGGGTTAGAGAGGAGGAGCAGCGGATCCTAGTACGACATCGGCCTATGATTTATGGTGGCAGGCACGTAGGCTCGTGCCATTGACAGATCCTGATGGGCCAGCACCAGTTGACAGGTGGTCAGTTATTCCGCGGGTGCCACGAGCCAGATGAGGTGGTAGAGGTAGGGATTGAGGCAGAGGCAGAGGCAGAGGCAGAGGCAGGGATGAAGATGGAGGGAGGGGTGGGGATGATGGAGGCAGGGGTGGAGATGACGGAGGTAGGGGTGGAGATGGAGGCAGGGGCGGAGATGAAGGCCGAGGTGGGGACAGAGGCAGGGGTGGAGCTAGAGGTGGGGATGATGGCGGAGACGGTCGGAGGCTGAGGCGAGACGGCCAGGTACAGGGCCGCAAGGTGCGACAGCGCGTGGCGAGGGTAGCGTTAGATGCTATCCCCGAGGTTGGTGAGGAGGGTGAGGGTGAGGAGCAGCCCAGATAGGAGGAGGATGTGAGAGGTCCCGAGGTGGAGGTGGGAGAGCAGGAGGTGGAGGTGAGAGGTCAGGAGGAGGAGGCCGAGGTGGCAGGACAGGAGGAGACAGAGGTCGAGGTGGTAGGACAGGAGGAGACAGAGGCCGAGGATGATGATGATGAGGATGACGCCATGGATGAGGCTGAGAGGCTTCTCAGATGGCAGATGGTGGAGGGAGAGGAGATACCATCCACCTCAGAGTTGCCGCCAGATGCTATAGGAAATTAGAGGGTGTTAGACCTTCAACAAAGATTGGATGCTAGCTTGGCACAGGTCAGGTCGCTATAGTCAGCACTAGAGGTAGCCCATGTAGAGTGGGATCAGGCGGTGATCCACCAGCAGGATGCAGCTCAGTGGTGTACAGAGTTCGCAGCTTTATGCACAGGGCCTATGGGAGACATGGCTCGGGAGCTTTCCAGGGTGAGCACCAGATTAGGGCAGTACATGACCCTATATGAGCAGGCAGTGCCCCTAGAGCGACGAGATCCTACCTTGTCCCAGTCACAGTCGAGGACAGGCAGTGGGCACAAATTAGGCAGTGGCAGTAGTACCAGGAGTCATACCAGCATCGGAGGGTCTACCTCGACAGGTCACACGTCCAGGCACAGGTCACACCATTCCCGCAGGTATACTCTGAGTCATCATTCAGGGCACAGTCATGGGTCCACTGGTTCAGTGCAGAGATCAGGACAAGTACAACCACCAGTGACAGATCCTTCTATCTCTCAGAGTCCAGCAGCAGTGACTTCACAGATGTTTACTACCATCAGGATGATACCGTCACTCGCGGTTCCATTGGTATCACAGATAAAGGCTGCCACAGGACCACCTATTGCTTCAGCGCCCATGACAGAGCTGCCACCACCACATTCCTCACCTCGAGGGGATGATGAGAGCCTACCCTAGGGGCATACTTGTATTTTGACACACTATGTATATTATTGAGCCTGCGAGCTCCATTTTTGGGATATCCGTTGACTCTATCCTGTGACATTGTACGTTTTTGAGATGATAGTATATGATGATGCAGTTTTGATGCGGCCTACATGTGTTATGTGATGCACTTTGCTTTATGTATTATGACATGTATGATGTATGATTTGTGATGTATCATGTATGTGTTATGATGCCTATGTTGTGATATTGATGCCATGATAATGCAATGTTTATTTATATGATTATGTTAATGATGTGCATGATGTACTTATGTAAAAGATGCGATGCTGATGATTATGTTAATGCCATGCTTATGCATATGATTTGATGCCATGGATGATGTATGTATGGACCTAATGTAATGTTTATATGATCATATGTATGCACTTATGTTTTTGGATGTCACAGGATATTATCATGAGATAGACAAGAGAAGATGACGAGACTGATGAGAGAAGATGACCAGATCGAAGAAGAGAAGATGACCAGACTAATGAAAATGCATGTTAATTCCTAGACCAAATCCTTCAAAACTTTACCATAGGACATTAGTATTTATTGCTCTTAATCATCATTGGGCAGACTATTGTAATGGCCAAGAAACAACATGATATGACAGATCAAGGTGTGCAAAGTTGTACCATCACATAAGACAAACAGTCACAGACAAGGATGATCATGACTCATACTAGGAGCGTGCTTGCCCCAGTCTTTTTGTCATAATCAACCACATGCAGAAAAAAAAAACAAGGACAAATCATGAAACGTCGCTGCTTCTCTAAATCTTGTTTCCAGGACATCCTTGAGAAACTAGTAGCATGATTGTCAAAATACAAAAAAGAAAGAGTCCTTACCACGATATGTCATTGTTTTTCTAAATCCCAAAATCAGGACCTCGCTGAGAAACTAGTAGTCATGCTTGTCAATTGACATGATACGTCGCTGCTTCTCTAAATCCTACTTAGTGGGATCTCGCTGAAAAACTAATATCATGATAACAACTAAAAGACAATTGTCAAGTGTTTGCCAAGTGCATCTGGATATCCATTGTTTTGATGCCAAGATGCCATGTCTGATGATGTCGAGATGTCGAAATGTTAAAAGTTTTGATTGACCTTGGAAAATGCCGAGAATTGGTGAATTCAGGAAGGACACATCCTGAATAATGCCGATGACTAGAGGATTTGATCCCTAATGGTCGTAAGGGGTTCCTCAAAATAATGACGATGCCTAGGAAGGGCACATCCTAAGGCATAAATGACAGAGTTGGTTCTTCAGAAGGACACATCTAAAGAATACTGATGTCATGAAGAGTGATCTTTAGATGTCAAGAGGATCACTCAAAATGTCGAATGACGATGAGGACGCCTAGGAAGGACACATCCTAAGGTGTAAATGACAGAGGTTATCGTTCAGAAGGACACATCTGAAGACTAACCGAAATTTGACAGTTTGATCGGTTTATGATGATTTGACTTGCTTTGCCCGAGTTTGACTTGTGTTTGAGTATATGCCGATATTGCCTTGATGATATGTGTGATGTGCCGATGAGATTGCCATGCTGAATAAATGATTTTTTTACTTTGGTTTAGGAGTCTTCCTATGTCAAAATTGATTGAAGACTTTTGACGTGTGTGCCAATGTAGTGCCATGAACCCTAATGGACTGACCTAGTGCGGCCTCGGGGGCTCATCGATAGATGGCCTTACCTACGCCATACACTCAGAGACCTCGTAGTTCGACACAACCAATGACTTTGTCTTGATGAGCAAAGATTGCGTCATGATTTTATTTTGACAAACCTAAAAGGACTGACCTAATGTCTCGGGGACTCAAGTATGAGTCTTGCCTACATAGCAAATGTGCAGAGACAACATAGTTCGGACAAACGATAAAGACTGATTGATATGACTGACTTTGACAAGAGATGAATGTGTGTTTGCGCTTTTCGAACAGTCTGATGTTTTGGTTTGTGGTTTTCTTCAAGACGTTTTATGATTTTTAAGTCTTTTTTTAGGACATTTTATGATGTTTTTGCTCTTTGTTCAGGACATTTTATGATGTTTTTGTCTCTTTTTTCAGGACTTTTTATGATGTTTTTGTCTTTTTTTTAGGACTTTTTATGATGTTTTTATATTTTTTCAGGACTTTTTATGATGTTTTTGTCTTTTTTCAGGACTTTTTATGATGTTTTTGTCTTTCTTTAGGACTTTTTATGATGTTTTTGTCTTTTTTCAGGACTTTTTATGATGTTTTTGTCTTTCTTCAGGACTTTTAATGATGTTTTTGTCTTTTTTCAGGACTTTTTATGATGTTTTTGTCTTTCTTCAAGACTTTTTTCCAATTGTCAAGATCATGTGTGACATCCACTGCAATTTCATGATAAACATTTTTCCCCCAGTCATGTCTAAGACTTAGCCATTTGTAAGGAATATGGACGGGATGCTGCTGACTTGCTAGATGGATGGTCGTCAGGACTTGATGCCAATCATTTATCTACTATGATAGGTAGGGTAGGATGTGATGGTGATTTGCAGAATAATGACAGAAATACCTTTCATCCTAGGCCAAGTTAGAGAAAATGACAGTAGATGGCAGAGCAATGATTGATTATGCATGGCGCCTGTTTGCCAGGTTTTCACCATGGTACTTGTCCAAAGCTCCTGTTTGCCAGGTTTTCACTATTGAATGAATCATTTTTCTCTTTACTATTTTCTTGACTTTTTGATTTTTTTGGTGTCACCAAGACGCCTGTTTGCCAGGTTTTCACCATGGTACTTGTCCAAAGCGCCTGTTTGCCAGGTTTTCACTATTGAATGAATCATTTTTCTCTTTACTATTTTCTTGACTTTTTGATTTTTTTGGTGTCACCAAGACGCCTGTTTGCCAAGTTTTCATTAGGGTGACGATTTTTTAATTTTTTTAATTTTTTTGTATTTTATGGCTTTCAGCTCTATCCTCTGATGCTATGCGTAGAACTTTCAGAGGTGTAAACTGTTGATGGGCTCTGTCAATTGTTCCCCATCTAGAGTTGCCAGTTGATAAGCTCCGGAACCAAAAGAATATATGATAATATAGGGACCCAGCCAGTTTGGTTAAAATTTTCCTGGCTTTTCTCTATCAGCTTGGTTCTTGGGGTTCTGCATGAGAACTAGGTCGCCAATGTCAAAATTTCTGACCATAACCTTTTTATTGTAGCTGTGACAAAGACGGTTCTGATATGCTTGGAGATGGTTCAGTGAATTTTTCCGTCTTTCTTCCAGCATTTCCAGCTCATGCAAGCGTGATTGTCGGTACTCCTCTTCATTGGTTAGACCCTTCAAGGAAACTCGTAGCGAAGGAATTTCGACCTCAATGGGTAAGATGGCTTCAGCGCCAAAGACTAGGGCAAATGGGGTAGCTCATGTAGGTGTACGAATGCTAGTTCGGTAAGCCCACAGAGCAGAGTTAAGTTGTATGTGCCAGTTGCGGCCAGCGTCATTGACAGTCTTTTTTAGAATTTTGACAATGGTTTTATTTGACGCCTCAGCTTGGCCATTTCCTTGGGGGTAATATGGAGAAGAAAAGTGGTGTTGGATATGGAATCGCTCACATAACTCACGTACGTCTTGGTTTTTGAACGAACGTCTGTTGTCAGTGATGATTGACTGCGGAAGGCCATACCGACAAATGATGTAGTTGAGGATGAATTTTGATATTTGTTTGCCAGTAATGTATGTCAACGGGATGGCTTCAATCCACTTTGTGAAATACTCAGTGGCGGTAATAATAAATTTATGGCCGTTGGATGAGGTTGGATGAATCTTACCCATGAGGTCGAGTCCCCATTGAGCGAAAGGCCAAGGAGAAGTGATCGGCCGAAGTTTTTGTGCTGGAGCATGGACCAAGTCACTGTGTATTTAACATTTGCGACAAGTCCTGACATATTCAATTGCATCTTTTTCCATTGTCGGCCAATAATACCCAAGTCTCGTTAGTTTCTTAGCTAGAGTAAGACCACTCGAATGAGATCCACATATACCATCGTGCACTTCTCGTAAGGTCATACATGCTTCGTCAGTGTCAAGAAATCTAAGGAGGGTATCATCGAAACTACGGCGGTATAGGGTGTCACTGACAATGGCATATCTTGTCAATTTCCTAATGAAGGACTTCCTTTGGTTATTGGACAGGTTATGTGGAAGGGTGTGAGATTTTAAGTAGTCATAAATGTCCTGATACCAAGGAGAGTTGGGACCAACAAGTTCACAAACCATTTCTGACTCTGGGATATCATATGTTGGTATCAAAAGCTGTTCTACTAAGAACTCAAATTGTGACACATTTTTAGGGATGTCTAAGAGAGAACTAATAGTAGCCATTGCATCAGCTGCCTTATTCTGTGCCCTAGGGATTTGTTCAAAAGAAATCGATTGGAAGTATGTCAGGAAACTGTCCACCATCCTCTTGTAGGGAAGCAACTTCTCGTCCTTTGTTTCATAGTCATCATTCACTTGGTTGATCACAAGCTGGGAGTCCCCGAATACAAGCAACGTCTGAATTTTCCATTTGATTGCCAACTTGAGACCTATGACTAGTGCTTCATATTTTGCAATGTTATTTGTACAAGGGAAAGCGATCCTGAATGACTTAGGAATTGAATCCCCCTGTGGTGTGATAAACAAGATTCCAACGCCTGAGCCATGACCAGTATGAGACCCATCAAAATATAGCTTCCATGGTGCTGCCGGTTCTGCATGAAAAATGGACTCATCGGGAAAATCAGTTACTAGTGGATGAGTGACTTGAATCGGTGCATCTGCCAGTTGATTTGCTATTACCTGTCCTTTTATTGCCTTGCGCTCAACATATTGTATGTCATACTCACTTAGTATCATGACCCATTTTTCCAACTAGCCTGTTAATGCCGCCCGACTTAGTAGATATTTCAGTGGATCAATCTTAGCGACCAATTGTGTCTGATGACTGAGCATATAGTGTTTTAGTTTTTGGGATGCAAAGACAACAACGAGACATGCACGTTCAATATATGTGTAGTTCAACTCATAGCCTATCAGTGTGCGGTTGATGTAATAGATTGCTCTTTCTTTTCCTTCATGATCATTTTGGGCCAGCAATGCCCCCCAGTGCTGAACTAGTAGTTGAGATGTAAAGAATTAATGGCTTTCCATGAATAGGAGGCATGAGGACTGGTGTTGACAGCAAGTAATCTTTGATTTGCTGGAAGGCCTCTTGACATTTATCCGTCCATACAAAGGGGATACCCTTGTGCAACAGATATTGAAATGGATGACACTTGTCTGCCAATTGGGCTATGAAACGGCGAATAGATTGCACTCTGCCTTGCAGAGTTCTGAGTTCACTGATCCCTCTGGGTGGAGGCATGTCTATGATTGCTTTGACCTTTGCCGGGTCGACCTCTATGCCTCTTTGGGAAACTATGTATTCCAATAGTTTACCTGATGTGACCACAAAAACACACTTCTTAGGATTTAGCCGAACTTTGTACTCTTCAAGTCTTTTGAAAATTATGTCGAGTACCTTCAAATGATCTTTCCTTGTTGCTGATTTGGCCAAGAGGTCATCTACATAATCCTCCATTATTTTGTGCATCATGTCATGGAAGATCATGGTCATAGCCCTTTGATACGTGGCACCTACATTTTTGAGACCAAAGGGCATGACATTCCAACAGTATGTACCCCATGGGAAAGTAAATTCCATTTTGTGTTGATCCTCAGGAGCAATGCGAATTTGGTTATAGCCGAAGAAACCATCCATGAGGGATAGCATCTCATATCCTGCAGTTAGGTCAACTATGATGTCAATGTTGGGCAAAGGAAAGTCATCCTTTGGACATGCTTTATTCAGATCTCAAAAGTTTGTGCATACACGAATCAACCCATTTGGATTTGTCACCGGTACCAGGTTGGAAATCCATTCAGCATAATCTATAGACCTTATGAATCTGACATCCAGTAATTTCTTTAACTCCGCCTTGACCAATAGAGCAACTTGGGGATGCATTTTGCGCAACTTCTGCTTGACTGGTTTAGCATTGGGTAATAGTGGCAGATGATGCAAAAACAGTTTGGGGTCCAGTCCTGGCATGTCAGCATAGGACCACGCGAAATTGATTTTTCGTTCTGCAAAGAATTTATGAAATTCTGGTTTCTCTTCGTCAGTCAATGATGCAGCAAATAGGACCATCTTGGGGTCTTCTATAGTTGAAATGCTATCCTCTATTGTGTCCTCAATAAGCATGGTCGATTTCTCCTGTTGCACGGGGAGAAAGTCCAGTCCTCCATCTTTGGGCGCCTCAGAGAGGTTTTCACCCACAGATACATCATTTATTTTTACTATTTTATTGTCAGGAGGTGCCTTTCGGTTTTCACCTAGAGACGTTTCACTTTTTGTTTTATTTTTACTTTTGTGACTAGAGGACTGAATAGTCTCGCCGAAGTATGCGGTGCAGTCTAACTCAATGCCGAATCTGGATTTGTGGTCCCCATTGGGTATGCCTTCTCGTAATCCCATGAATTCAGCTATTGCCTCATCATTTTGAAATGTGTCTAGAACTGGCGGTCCTTGTTGGTCCCAATCGACTAGTTCAAGGTAAACTAAAGAAATGCCATCGTCAAGGCTAGTGAATTGGGGTGAGGATGCGGGCAACATACAAACATGTTCAGTGATGTTGTAGATGAGGTTATCATCGTCCAACTCGACATCAGACTCTATCCAATATTCTCCTTCACTAGTGTCATATTCGTTGTCAAAATAAGGAGTGAAGGTTGTAGAGCCTTGGTTGTCAATGTCATCTGATACCTCATATGGATTGGATTGATGGGGTTCAGATGACGGGTGTTGTATGGCATGGAAGGTGGTAGTAGGACTTTGACTATTGGGTGCTTGTTCAATTTTGAATGTTTGCCAAAATCGTTGTTCAGAGGTCAGTTCCCCTGGTTCGACAAACAAATCATCAAGACAACAGTCACTGAGGGATCGTTCTGAGCCAAATTCCCACTCGTGGGAGTCAGTTTCAGTTAGGGTTTCCCTAGTAGTCTCGACACTTTTCAAAGCATGTACTCGCTCATTTGAAAGTCCAAAGGTACGTCGATCATCATTGGCGGGTGACCCAAACCCTAATCCAAGATACTTCAGAATTTAAAAAGTTTCTATGGGTTCCCTTCGGCCTGTTTTGTCTTTTCCTAGGCCACTAGTACCATCGTAGCCTTTAGCCTTCATGAAGTCATAACCTTTGCCATATATTTGAACTGGTAATGGGGGTAATGTGACAGTATCCTTATAGATCCATCCTGTGATGTCGGCAAGGTCTTCCTCACTCATGTCTCCCCACTTGATAAAAACTGTATTCGATGGAACTTTGAAGGTTTCTTGAGGTTCCACTCTGAAACATGGCCGACCATAGTCCTTGGGAGACCTGGGCATTGTTGTTATGCTATATGTTGTGTGCAGTTTGAATTCTCCGCAGCCAAGGTCTTGGATTTTGACAGTGGACTCAGTCTTAGGGCTAGTGGAAGGTGGTGGTATGGTGGAAGACGTGGATGGAGCGGATGTAGAAGATGACGTGAGTGTGGAAGGGTCAATATACTTGGATGACGAGGAGCCAGGTGCTTCTCGGTTAATAGGTACACAGTTTTCAGAGATTCCCCTTAAATTTGTACAATATTGGAAAGGGTCGGGGTCTCTGTATATGGTTACTTCAGTGCCGTCAAATGGAAACTTGAGGCATTGGTGGTATGTAGACGGAACAACTTTTAAAGCGTGGATCCATGGACGGCCAAGTAAAATGTTATATGGTAGTTCCAAATCCAGGACCTAGCAGGTTGTGTCCACAATGACCAGTCCCACTCTGATAGGGAGAGAGTTAACGACCCGTGAAGAGCGTTCCTCATCATCGTATGCTTTGATCACTATACTTTTTGTTGGGTCTACGCACGCATCAGAGAACCCTAGAGCTTTAACCAATTTGAGGGAGCATATGTTCAACCCTGCTTCGCCATCTACTAAAACCCGTCTAACTTTGTGCTTGTGGACAAAAGTTTCTATGTGTAATGCGTCATTGTGGTTGGTTTTATGTGATGAATAATCTTGATCCGAGAAGGTGACATGGTGCAACATAGTGAGATATCCCACCATAGTTTCAAATTGATTAACATCGATGTCCTTGGGGACCGACGACTCTAGGAGAGTTTTATCTAGGATTTCTTTGTGCGCGGGAGAGATACGAAGTAGCTCAAGGAGAGATATTTGCGCAGGCGTTTTTCCTAGCTGGTCGATGAGGTTGAACTGACTCTTGGGTTTCCACTGCTATGTGGTTGGGACAGGTTTTGGCTGTTTAGCAGATGGATCGGGTTGTG
Source organism: Sequoia sempervirens (assembly GCA_007258455.2). NCBI lineage: Eukaryota > Viridiplantae > Streptophyta > Pinopsida > Cupressales > Cupressaceae > Sequoia > Sequoia sempervirens. The sequence goes on from VDFB02086081.1 coordinate 258,487,431, forward strand.
ATTGTTTAGCAGATGGGCCCAGTATAGTGATTTTGGCTTGTCTAGTGAGAGGTGGACCAGCTATAGTGACCTTGCCACTGCGAGTTGTAGCATTACAGTGAGGCGCTCTTCTAACCATAATGGTATTGATGTATTCATTTTCAGTTTGGACATTGTTTATAATAGGTCCACCAGAATAGTCATACTTGACTCGGGCGAAGTTAGCTTGATTCTATGGACCTGAAGTGGAAGCATTATGAGAACCATGGTCCCGCAGTGGATTCTTGTGGATAGTATGATCAGAGTTGGAGGTGAATTGCGATCCACCTACTTCAATGGTGCAATTTTTGATAAGATCCTATATTAGGTTTTTCAATTGTCGACAGTTAGAGGTTGTATTCCCTTTTGCTCGATGGTATTCACAAAGTGCATTGTCATTCCACCATGCTGGTTTGAACTATCCTGGGTCATATGGTTTTATTTCCGGAAGTATGATGACCCCATGCTGAATGCATTTCTTAAGGACTTCTTCAATGGGTTCACCCAAATGAGTGTATGTGCGACCCCTAGGAAATTGTCTCATATGGCGATATTGTCCCTGATTGTTTTGACCACTTTGATTGTTTGAAGAAGTATTGGGAGGAGGTGTCAATGTCGTTGTTGGTCTATTTTGCTGTTGAACCCCTTTCAGGGCCAATACAGGACCTACAGTGTTTGCAGTCTTGGCGTCGACAACACCGTCGTTTGTAACGTGATTATTTTTAACCCAATATTTGTTTTTGTCAGCGGGTGGATTGACGTTTGTGTTTTTGGAACCATATCTCAGTTCTCCCTTTGCGATAAGGGCTTTCTCAATCTGGACCCCTTTTTCAACTAATTATGTAAAGTTTGTGCAACAATGTATTTGCAATGCGAATTTTAGGGGCCCTAGAAGTGTTTGGACAAACATGTCGACTTTTTCTCTTTTGGGGATATCAATGTGACATCGACTAGCGAGGCTCCTCCATTTTTGAAAGAATGGGATAAACATCTCACCTGAATCTTCTTGCGTGAGATTGCATAAGCTAGTGATAGAGGTATCCATGTCGATGTTGTACGCATAATTTCTTATGAATTTTTGTTTGAGCTCATCCCATGTCTGGATATCCTTTTGAGTTGAAAACCACTCAAGGGCTTGACCCACCAGACTTTTAGAAAAAAGTCTCATTAAGTACGTTTGTTCGTAGGCGATGTCCATACAATTGGTTGCGAATTCGCGAACATGTTCAATGGGATTTGTCTTGCCTTTATATTTTGTTAAGTTGGGTGACACGTATCCTGGCAGAAATGCAGGCATGTATAAGTTCATGTCGAATGGGTATACATCCAGGTCATATGATATTTCTGATTTCCTGCCTGAAATGTACATGTTTTGGAAATTTTTCTCCATATCCCTCATTCTTGCTTTGAGTTCATCTATGGTAGGGTCATTTATGTTTTCATGCATTGGATTGCCTGGTACACCATGTGTTCCTGTTTGTTGTGCGTGAATATTGGTGTATTGTGGCGGTATGGATTGTTGCGGTATGTATGACGTGTGCGGATTGCCATGTTGTTGGTATTGGAAGTTATGATTTGGTGCATGTTGATGAGTATGAATGTTGGATGAGTATGTTGGGACGTGTCCCCCAGCCATGTGTGTCGTTATTTGGGGGATGTTATGACCATGAATGTTATGGTGGGTCAATGATGTCATGGGTTGTGTTACTTGGCCACCTTGTGTAAATTGTTGATTTTGTACAATGGGAATGTTTGTGTTTGTACTTTGGGAGGCAATGACATTTGATTGGGTTGTCGTGTTAACATTTTGTTGTTGTCCTTGGATAAATACACGTCTTGTACCTCCTCCCAAAGGATTTTGTGAAATACCACTGAGTGGATATGTCGAAGTTGTGCTCATGGTAGTAAATGGAGCTGTCAATGGGGGATTGTTGTGACTTGATGATGCCCCAATGGCATTTACTGTCGTGGTATTAACTGTCATGAGATTTGTGGTGTTGGGAATGTTGGGGGTGTTTGGGACGTTGGGAGTGGTATGCACTGTCGTTGTGGTCCCAAAGGAAGTATTGCTTGTAGTATTTGGAAGTTGACCACCATGTGACATGTTATGTGCATTGTTGGCATTAGGGTCAGGATGTGTCAAATTTAGCATGCTTACGTTAAATCCTTGTGGTAACTTAGCTCCTTCACTCAAGAGCATAGCTAAGAATCTGTCTCTGTCCTGACGGACCATTGCTTCAGCAAGCTGACAAGCTTCTGGGTCTTGTGTCAATGCCTCTATGTTTTCCTGAAGTAGTTGACCATTTTCATCTTTTTGTAAGAATTGTTCGAATGGAGTGTTCGATGAGGATTGCGTTGTTATTGAAGGTTGATTGTCTAAATTGGAAAATGGATCGTAAAAGGTCTAGTTTGGGTCATGTGGAGGATTGTTGACATTAAACGTAGGATCTTGTCGAAAGTTTTCCATTTGTCTCTTTTGTTTTTGAAGTCTTGTTTCGACCATAAATGAGATTGCTCAAACAGGAATGACAACTAAATGCAAGTACTACGTGAAGTCTAAGTTCAAAATGACGCCTAGAATGACTAATGTTTTTTTGATTTTCTGTGAATAGGATATGAAATGTATATGCAATGTAAGACAAGGTTGTCTAAGCACTTCTAAGCTCGAACTTTGTTTTCGATTTTGACTGCTAAAGGACTTTGTTTGAAATGACAAGTTGACAAGGTCTAAATGACTAGTGAGTCTTCCTAACTAGACTTTTGAGTTGGAAGAAATCTCACAAAAGAGGACAATGACTAAAAAGGGGGTTTGATAACTTGGTCCAAGAGAGTCTAATTTCAAAAACAATGACTTTACAAAGTGTGCTTAAGAGTTTCCTAATCTTAAGTATGCAAAATGTGAACTTAGAGATAATCTAATGTTGAATGTACGCAACTAAAAGGAATGAGGTATGAAACCTATGGTGACTAATGCAAACTAATGGTCAAGACTTTGAGCAATATCAAGTTTGGTTTATGACAAAATCTTCTTAGAAACAATGGTTGACAAATGGTTGACAATTTGAAGACCTCAGGTTTCGACTGTAAAGTTTAAAATTTTGACAAGCAAATGCGTCGTTTGAAATTGCAAATGCGTCACAGTTTAGTAAATGCGGTTTAGTTTTGCAATTGCGGCTTTTGGACTGTCAGATGCGACTTGATTTAGCATATGCGGCTTTTCAATGTTCAAATGCATCACGATGCCTACAGATGCGGCGTTCTAAATTTTAGATGTGTTTTAACAGAGCAGTTGTGTTGCAGAAAATCACTTGCGGTTTGATAGATATGACAGTTTTGTTTCAAAATGATTTTTCTTTTCATTTTGATGAAAATTTTGATCTGTTTGGAGAGTGTTTTGTTTCGAGCTATGGTAGAACTAGAATACACTTGACAAACACAGTGTTTTTAAAAAGTAACCAAACACACATCAGATAAGCACGATCCTAGGTTAGGCCATGACAATATTCGCTAGATTCCACGCGGGTTTCCCCAACCGCATATCTGTAGCGTGTGAATTCAGAAGCTTGGCTACCGCAGGGCTCCCCTGCAGTGCACTCTCTTCTCGAGCCAAGCCAAGCTTCAACCCTCATAAAACTGCATGGCCGAGCTGATCACCCTCTACTACAAACTTCACGAAAGTGTGGATGCCTTCACACCCGACGGTCTTGCGTAGCAAATAGAAGGATTTTGGCTTTCTATACAGAGTTTTTAGTTAGGGACCCCATTCAGTGGCCATACATGGGGCAAGAATTAATCTCATTAAGGTGGCACTCCAGCACAGAAAGAGGGTTAAGCTCAACGGGGTTTAGGGAGTACAACTCAGATACCGCAAACACATCGCACAAAAGCAACCTTAGTTTTCCCTTAAGGTTTACATTTATATACCACAGGGGTAGCAGCTTTAGCTTTGTTGCCGGTTGAGTCCAGCGTTGGGGTAGTAAGAAATCCCGGCCGAATTAATTCCTAGAGTTGGTAACCGTTCTCTGCAAGATCACCCAAAGCCTTGAGGGATACTCACGATATACCAAGTCAAAGGTGATAAACAAGAATAAAGATGGAGTGCGGTTTTTGATCACAAGGTTTTCACCAAGTGAGAGCATACTCACCTACCATTCCGCAACCACAATCAATCATAGAAGACATGAGTTCTTTTTAAATGCACCAAAATCAAATGTTTGCTAATCTATGAAAGAAAAACAAGCACAATGTTTGTTTATTCCTTCTTTGACATTCGAATCTGCAAACAATGAATTAGTAGTCTCTATAATCAATGGTCTTCGACACATGAATGGGGATCGCCACACACTACAAGAGAAGATTAGTAACACAAAAAATCTAATCTAGCCAACATGCAGGAATAAAAAACACAGAAAAAACATAAGACCAGAAAACCAAAAACCAGAAAAACCCTAAAATCCAAAAATTAGAACATCAAAACTGAAAGAAAAATTTTACCAGACAGATGCGGCTCGTCAGAGCAGATGCGTCATTCGGGTCCTCAAATGCGGCGTGGCAGATCAGATGCGTCGTTCCAGTTGTCAGTTGCGGCTTGTCAGGGCGATTGCGGCTCTTATGTCAGCGAATGCGTCGCGATGCATCAAATGCGTCACGATATTTAAAAAAAATCAGTTGCGTCGTTCCGTACTTGTGCCTGCAAAACAATAGTAAACACCAAAAAAATGTACGGAAAACCAGAAAAACAGAGTCGGGTTCACCAATGTAACTGAGGGTAATTTCTTGGTATTAGATTAGATCAATTAAATCAAAGTAAAATGATAAAAACCCAAAGTAGCTACAAAACACAATGGAAATACATGAAAGAACGATTATACCTGATCGCCGAAGTCTCCATGATTCATTTTTGTAGCACCTTCTTACTTGCTGGATAATGTGGCCCTCAGATTCGTTGTGCGAGAAAAATTTGAAAATTGTCTAAGTCCTACAACAAGCTTTGAAGGATTTTCTATGTCTAAATGCCTATGTCTATTGCCAATGC
>VDFB02086081.1:258492583-258638355 GCA_007258455.2 Sequoia sempervirens
GCCAATTAATGACGTATTTAATAAATAAATAAAATTTATTTATTTAATAATCATGAAGAATCAAAGGACATGAATTAATTAAATAATTATGAATTATTTAATCAATAGTCGAATGTGGACCAAGGACATAATTAAATGTCATAATTATGCTAGGATGAAAGTGGTAAAAATGAAGCTTGCAGGCCTAGGTCATTTTTAGGTGTCTACACATCCAACACAAGATACATCCTCAGCAAGAAACAACCAACACAAGAAACATCCGCTTCTAGAGAAACAAAGGAAACAAAACAACATGAAAAAAGCATCAACAAACACATGACAACATTTGCTTCCAGAGGCTCAAGAACAACAAGAGGGGAATAACTAGCATACAAGGTTGTTAAAGGGTGGAGTGTCATCGCATAGGTAGCCATGGGTTACCCTGGTGTAACCTTCCTAGGCTATCGGCCCCCATCCTGGGTTGCCTTGGTAACCTCTACCGGTTGTCGAACCCCCATGCTTGCTATGTAGGGCCAACATACCTTGCAAAATTACTATGTAGAGGCAAGGTAGTTGATCTTTCCATTCTAGGCCTTCCCACTCATCCTAAGCCTAAACAAGCACTTGGGCCCATGACTGAGACTACATTATCTAAATTAATGTGTGAAACTACCCAAAACACCTATTTAATTAATTAAGTTATCACTTGATTAAACTCACAATGGGTTATCCTGGACCACCCACTTTGGGAACTGACCCCCACTAAGAGCCACTCCCCCAATTAACAATAAAATCCCATAAACACAAATCTGGCAAGCTAACTTGCACAAACAAGAAAAACCATATAAATATGCACATAAAATGAGGCAAGTAACAACTCACACAAGATCTCCATTAAAAATCATTTCCACCATGCAAGGCTCAAACCCACATAAACACAATCCAAGTGTAAAGGTCAACCATCATCAAATAACAAAATCATGAAACCACCCACTTACAAGTGAAACAACATAAAACTCAAATAAATACTTCAAGCTTGATACGGGTTCTCCAAGGAAGATCGTCCTAGTTCGCCGAACCCCATACCAACCCTTGCAAGTAAAAATCATATCCCCTCTAAGCTCTGGAAGACTCTCAAAATGCTAACACAAGGGTTCCCCATCAAAGAAATGTCAACAATAACAAGATCTCAAAGAACTATTTCCAATCCACAATTAACGAGTCAACAAGTATGAAATAGTTAGTGGCAACATCCCAATGCAATCATCAGACTCAACCAAAGCTAACATAATCAATTTCGATACAAAATCAACTGGGCATCCAAGGAAGACCTCTAGTTTCCCCTCTCAAGATACCCTTAAAATTTGGAAAATGATCACCCTTTAACAAGTCAACAATCATGACAATAATAGCAAGCAACGATTCACAATTTTATATTAACATCAAGAGATCTCCAAACTCAATCAAAAACCAACATAGTCAACTCAATACAAAAATCAATCACAAAAAATGAAATCTTCTCAATAACCATTAGGGTACAAACAGGCTCCCTCCATAAAAGGGAAAAAAACCAGAATCATCTAAAAATCAAGTTCCACCATAACACTAAAATAACGCATAAAATTTCAAACATTGGGCCATACCCAATAAACAACATAGTTTACAATTCAAACAACCCTTACAACACAACATAAATACTCCTTAAATCAGACCTTACTTTCACTTGAACAATAAACCAAATTAATTGAAACATGGGAGAATATGATAAAACACATAACACTATACCCAAAGTCACCTTACAAGATACACACATTATCTAATACAACATACAAGTAAGCAATGTGAACATGAAATGCATAGTTTCCACACAATTCACATAATGACCACTTAACACCATAATTTACAAACATCTATTTCAACAATTACCCCATGACCAATTTCATAGTAGATTTTATATCAATTATACAATAAATATGAAAGAATTCAACATTCACTATTTAACAATAGTAATTTAACTCGTTTATTTATCCTTAAATATAAAATAAACAATAGCAATCCTATAATTAAATAAAAATAGTATTAAAGTGAATTCAACTTATAGTATAAATAAGTGTTTGACTTAATCTTATTGGTTAACACTTAAAATGCAAGTAATGGTTAACACTTAAAATGCAACTAATGATTTATGTGCTTTCATAGGTTATTATTTATAACACAATAAGACAGTGTATAAATTTAGTTTATGAAGTAGCTTGGAGGGGTTCTTCACAGAATAACATTAGATTACAAATATTATTTTACTTTACTAAGGGATCTAGTCTTATAAAGCATCTAACCAAACCTCCAACCATTTTGAGTGCCATCGAAACTACTAAGATTTTGACTACAAAACCCTAAAACTAGGCACATAAACTTGAGCCCGAACAACAATGGATAGTAGTGAGACATGTGACTAATACAGAGTATCACAAAAATATAATAGCAAGATGAACACAGATACTCTATTTCCATTACAAAGCACTTAATTCGTTCGACTATTCATTACCTCTTCATTTGTTTCTAGCATCTCTATTCTTCTTAGATTAAATGAACTGTAGGATAGTTACAACCCATGAAACAAAGATACAACTGAAACAAATGATTACTATAGTTAAGGATTATCTGGAGCCGAGGAGGAGAAATTAAAAGTGAAACAACTTTGTACACGACTGTGACAACATATAAGGCCACATACGACAAAGCAACAAAAAAAACTAAAGCTGCTCAAAGTGAATCGAAAGACGTGACATAGAAAGGGTTAAGTCACATGAAAACAGGAATGTACCGAAGCATAAAAGACTACTCAAACAATGTGAATTTTTTTTTTGAGTTGCAAAGAAATTTTTATAGAATCTTAGTAACATGTAGTGTAACCATCCATGGTTAACTCAATGAGGACACATGCTTTGATTGTAACTATTTCACTTTACACTATAGTAAAGCATATATATAAGTTCCTAACTGTATTAATCTCGAAGATGCAACAAAGCTTATCGTTTGATAACTATCTATTGAGAAAGGCTCAGATGCCAAGAGGGACAATCGCAAGACTGATTTGAGGCACCTTCACTACCAAGCCATTTGGGTAGAAAACATTTACTTTTCTTTTCAAAGCATGCATAAATTGTTATCGAATTATCTCCTTAGGTCCATTTCTGAGTTTGGATTTTGGTCATAAGAACGACATATTAATAAGAAGGAAATATTAAATAAAGGCTAGAATAGATAAGATACTATACAAGTATGAATGCAACAGATTAACATCAAGTGCCCAAAGGTGACTACACTGAAAAGTAACAAAAGAATAGGTATTTTTACAAAAATGTTAGGAAAACTCTCAAACTAAAAATTAATGAAGCACTTCAGGGCACAACCTAATATTGTAAGCTTGATATGTTCTAGGCGCATGCACCTACATAGATTTAGTGGGAGAGGGTTGCACACTACATACAATTAGTAATCCTTATTTCATTACATATATGTTTGATCATAAGGAGTGTGTGCTTGAATTTCATGTCGTACTGGCTATCCTACCACCAAGATGCTTGATAAGCCTATGGTGTTGATGGATCATCTATGAATTTTGGTTGAGTATTTCTAGCAACACTGCTGAATTCAACAACATGCATTCTACGACGATAAAAAATAAACATAAATCCTTGATTCAGGAGACCTTTTTAAGAGTGATCTTGACACAACCGAATGAGATGAAGAGAAAAAAAGGATAATACTTCAAGGAGGATATTGAAATTGCAAAACTCAGACTCTGATAAACCCTTATTGATTTAAAGGTTTGAGGTTACATGCAGAAAATACAAGAACAATAAATGCCCAAGGATGACTTCGTCTTGGAAACCAATTTAAGACTATTGTTGTCATATCCAAATGCTTTGAAAGAAATACTGATTCAAATTACATACCAAATGCAATCGTCAACAACTGCTTATTTTGTTTTCAAAAGGGTAAAGGAATAAATTTGTAAAAAGGCAGCCAAGTTTAGAAATCCAGACTTCAATAAAGAAAACACGTAATGAAGATTCTAGATTATTGTTACCAATTTTTCGCTACAGCTCAATTCGTGGAGCTGGATTAAACATTGTTATATCTTAAGGTGAAATTACAGTTATTTCTTCATTATGCTTAAGTGTTGTTTGCACTTTGTTCATTATTCTTTAAGGGACAGCCATGCTTTGAAAAGAAGAATCAGAGTTTCAGAAGTGCTATTCAATGTTCCAGAATTAAATAAAGTACAAAATTGAGCATACAAACAATAGAGCATTTTAAATGCTTTCATTTATTTCATGGAATAATTCATATTTACATACTTCATTTGATTACAAGAATCCAAATGATAATACAACATTGCATTGAAATGCATTTTCTTTTCAAAATGAAAAGCATAAGATGAAATCAAATATCCACACAAGCCGTGGATGGGACTATCACAGTGCATCATTAATAGCACACTACACTATGGAAGATGCAAAAGAAGAAATCACATAAGTAACAACATAATCATCATTGCCTAATTGGCTGATGGTCGATGTTGAAATGGTGCACCTTTTGTCTTCTCGAGCTCCGTTGACCTGTAAGAGAAAAGAGGGGGATGTCAGAGGCTCTGATTATACAGATACCTATATGAATCACCAACAATAGTGCAACCTGCTACCAATCATACACTGAAACAATCAAGTGAAGTGCAAAGAAATAAGCTGAAGGAGAAACATCAAACACGATCATGATATATTGTTTTTTATGCTAACTTTGTTTGTTTCCTTGTGCAAGTATAGGTAAAATCACGATGCTGATTATTATTCGAAGACCAAGCATGTGGAGAAAAACGGGCTCCCACAAGGGTAGAGCTCGGCATGCTGCCCTTAGTCATTACAAGTGGGCTGATAAGAGATCGTCATCATATTCATCAAGAAAAGAAATGATATACAACTGAAAGAGTTAAGCATAGTTATCTATCAAGCTATTAAACCAACTATGGATTCACAACAATCAGGTAAATGCTTTCTGAAAGCTACAGGTGAATAGTGAGTTTAACCCGCTCAATCACTTAACTAAGTACATTCATCTCAAACATTGCTGTATGATTCACATTCTTTTTCTATAGTGATATTTATTCATCATGTTCATAATATCATGCAAAGATCAACAGTGTTCTTCTTCACAATCAAAGATAGTGAACATGCATACTTAATGCCTTAACAAATAGAGTTGATTCAGATTTTCATTTTTAGATGAGAGAAGATTCATAGGACAGTTTATCAAATAGAGCATAAAAATGCAGGAAGAGTGCCAGATATAAGCAATTTGGTCATTCATTGAGTGGTAAAGCAATCAACTTACTTGTAGGAAAAGAGTACAGTGTTCAAGTGAGTTTGATGTGATCTTTTGTTTGACAGTGAAATGAAATAGCTCTAGGTATACCATTCTTTTTTAGAGTTTTGTTTCTACATTTGTCATGTATTTCAAAGGCAGATACAGTAGGTGGAAGGTCATTTCAGAATAATCAAATAGATGACAAAGCATAAGGAAGTGACAAAAGTGCTTCTGGAAGTTCCAGTTTAGCTGTAAGAGAGAACATAGTCTATAGAAATACAATACTATAATAAAAATCTTTGCATAAAATCGAAACAGAGTTGAGATACCAACTAATCTACAGACTCAGTCAAGAAGAATTCTATGTGTAAGAAGGAAACAACATGGAGGACAGTAAAATAATACAAACGAAAGATACATTTCCAGAATTTCATGAATCTGTGGAGGGTGTTCAACAGTAATGCATTCAGAGGTACAAAGATGTGAAAATAACTCTACAAAATGCAACAAATGTAGATATATAAAGAGGTCTGAGAGCATAATTGAAGGTCTGGAGCAGTTTAAAATACATGGTTTTAAAGACAAATGCAATTTTCTTCATAACTGTCAGTATACCCAAAAGATGTGTTCTCATAATATTATGTACGTAGGTGGGTTTTTAACAAAGTGACAAAATGTTCTCTTGATTGGAGTTGAAGTACAAAAGAAATGTGTTTTCTTCACAAATATCAAATACCAGTATGATGAAGTTTAAATAGGAATAGGAAAATGCAGAATTAAATAGTGGGTCGAGCCTAGTTTTCAAAGTAATCAAATGAACACATTTTCTTCATTTCTTAGAACACCCACATTGGGGTTTAATTTTAAAATGCAAATCTCATCAAGATACAGTTTACCCATGAAGGGTTTTGCAAGGAAACCATAGAGTTTCAAAATACGTAGATTTTTGCTCATACCCATGTTAGGTTTCATTCTAAACATAGATTTCTTGACTTTTCCATAATACCCTAAGGGTTTGTTCAAAGTATGAAAGAAGAAGGTTTCCATGTTTCAATAGATTGCTGAATCTTGTATTTAGCAGGGTGCAAATCTAATTGACAATAGTTTTTGGCACGCCCGGTGGGACCCTGAAAGCTATTTTCAGACAAATTTCAATATTTTAGTTTGCTGTTTGGTGTATGTAGTAGATTTTCCAGCCTTCTGGAGGCTCATTACAATATACCTGGCGACTCTGATTCTGATTTTTGCATGCTAGTGCAACCTATGCATGAGAAAGATACAAACAAGATCAAGTTCTGCACCCTTCAAATATCGAGAGTTGTCCCCATCATGAAGAAGAGGCATAACAACGAGGTTTTGAAGCACCCACGAGATCGAAGTCAACAACTCCTATTTTCAGTTCCTTGGTTTTATCACCAGGAGTACCAGTTCCAATTTCACAAGTATCGCCAATGGCAGCACCAAGGAAGCACCCATTCACACCTTTCAATGGAGGTACCCCATTAAACATCCTTCAGCATGACGACATACTAGTTGCAGCCCTTAGAGGTCTGCCATACTTCACCGGGGAGGACTTCACTACACCAGTTGAGCACATTCATGACGTAGCCACGCTATGCTCAGTGCATAATATCACACAGGAAAACGTCACATTAAGGCTGCTGGCTGCGTCACTCAAAGGAAAGCATTACAATGGTTCAGAGGCCTCACAACCAACTCAATCGTGATATGGGATGCATTAGGTAATGGTTTATATCAACATTTTGCTGATAAATCTGACAACCTATCTTTATTAGAGCAGCTGAGCAACATTCAAAGGGCACCACACGAGCACTTGGCCAACTTTAACTACCGATTTTAGAGAACCTGGGACATGATTCCTGCAACAGTAAAACCTTTACCAACACATGCTTTTTGTTTTACTTAAAAGCTTTGAATAGTAAAATTGCAGTCATGACTCAATCTATGGGTGGGCTTACACTCCCTAACGCCTACAATATAGCTATTAACATTGAAAACTGTCTCATCCAAGCTGGAGACATAGCTCCTAAACCTCCTATGCCTTTGTTTCCAAAAATATAGCCACCTATCCCTGCTGATGTACCTTCCTTGGCTGTTGTCCCACCTGTTCCAGCAATAGGATATCATAACATAGCCCAAGAAGTTGATGCTCCAGTCCCAAATCAGGAGATGCAAGAGATTAAAAGCATACTAAAGAACTTTGGAAATGATCTTGTGACCATTAAAAAGCATGCTAGCCAAGAACATAAGCCTTATCAAGCCCCTTATCAGCAAAACCAACAAAATAGACCTGCCTTTCAAAATGATTATCAAGCGCAAAGAAGGAATTTTAACCCTAGGCCATTCCAGACATACAATCCGAACGCAGCTAGTTTGAAAGGAACTTGTGCCACAAAATAATGTTGCCCAAGATTATGATTGGTGTTACCCGTGCAATCAGCTCCATAACCAATCAATGTGCACCAATGGAATGAGAAATTAGGCTTTAATGGTTCAAAATAACTATGCTGGTTCATAAAATGTTGTAGATCAGAATCAAGAACAACAAGATAACGTGGAAGCTGCCTTGCCAAACTAGAAGAGCTCTGAATTCTGTGGCGTGAATGGTCAAAATCAGCAAAATTCTCCTATTTCTGCTAATACTAGGTCAAAAAAGAGAGCCATGGATCTGGGATAGCAGGCTAGATGTTCACAGTAGCAGCCTACAAACAGTAAGCAACCCATTTCATCCAATGCTAATGCTGCCATGCAACCTAAAATGCAAATTCTACAAAGAGGCCAAGAGATACCTAGCAAGGAAGAGTAAAAATTGCATTCTCAACCTTTGTAGAGGAAAAACGATGCTACTGTCACAAAAAACTAGCATAAGGTAAATTCTTCATCATTTAATATTGTTGAGCATCTCAAGAAAGCCACTGTCAGTATGCCAATATTAGATGCTTTACACCTTCTAGGGTAGAAGGGTTTGCTGCAGGAAGCTTTAGTTGAGTTGTCTATTTCTGACAACGCTAATCAAGGAGTTGTGAAGGTCGTGCTTGCTAATGATCTGGAGCATAAAAATGAGTAGAAAACGAAAGAGGTAAAGCCTCCTCCATTCTATTTAAGTCTGATCATTGGTGATAAAATCGTTCATAATTGTATGGTTGATTCTGGTGCTAGTAGTTCAGTCATGCCTAAGAGTTTAGCTGATAAGTTAGGTCTTGTTTACGAGCCTAATCCTTAGAAAGGCGTAGTGCAATTAGATGGGTCTACTATTAAAACTGGTGGTATTATAAAAAATTTGGCTTTTACCTTGCACGCATCCCCAAGTTTTTCTTTTCATCAGGACATACATGTCATTGACTTACCGCCGCACTTTTCCATTTGTCTCTCAAGGGATTTTACAGCCAAATTGGGTGGGTTTCTATCTTCTAATTGGTCTCATTTATTTTTTAGAATAAGGTATGGTACGAAAGTAACCATAAAGTCTAAGCCTCTCGCCAAGGACCATATCGAACCATACTCACCAAATCCTATAAACGCTAACCTCTACACCACCTCTGCACTGGAGGAGCAAACCTTGACCTCAGGCTGTAGCACCCATGTAGACAATATCAATCTAGATGAATGGGTAGCTGAAGATCACGAGTTTGATCCATTTCAGCACACAAATGAGATAGGATTAGGAGTCTATATGATTTGAGAGCTTGATTGCGATATGCCTAATCTTTGTAAAGAGGAAGAACTATCTGGAGAAACAAAAAATGAGCTTTGGAAGCTTTACTTCGATGGTTCGAGAAGCAATATTGGTGCTGGGGGTGGGGCTATGTTGATATCACCTGAAGGAGATAAATACTTTTCAACTTGTAGATTTTCTTTCAGCTGTTCGAATAATACAACTGAGTATGAAGCGTTGGTGCATGGCCTTGAATGGGCCCATAAACGAGGTGTTAAATGCTTACAATTTTATGGTGATTCAGAACTAATTATAAATCAGATCATAAATTTAAATACTGCCAAGAATGATTTGCTTAAGAAATATAAGCATCATGTATGGGATTTAATGGAGGATTTTGATGCTTTTAATATCATTTCAATTCCTCGTAATCAAAATAAGCATGTTGATAGGCTTGTTGCCATAGGAGCCCAGTTTGATATTCCCAAGGAGATTCATAAAGTGGAGGCACGTCAATACATGAAAATAGTGGTCAGACCTTATGTACTTGACAATAACGTGAGCTAGCAGGTTTTTGACGGCGATGAGCAAATCGTAAATTTCCTAATTGCTAAAGCTGAGTTTGCGGATGGAAACCAACAAAAATGGCAGCAACAATATGATGACCAGATTGTGCAGTTGAAGACCAACAAGCTGCCAAAAGGATTGGTGACCTTGGAATCTATGTTCAACTCAGATGACCAAGTGCGTAAAGAAAAATGTAGCTTGACCGTTAAAGAATAACATTATGCGGCCATTGAAATCTTCAAAGGCAAGCTTCTCAAGCTGGGAAAGGTATGTAGTCAAGACGAACATCAAGTGTTTATTCTATTATGTCAGAAATTTAGTGATGTTTTTGCTTGGGAGTACAAGGATTTGAGAGGCTTTAACCCATAACTAGCCCAACATACTATTGAACTTGAACCTGATGCAAAACCAGTAAGGCAGAAACATAGATCGCTTAATCCCAAGTTAGAACACCTTATGAAGGCTGAACTGAATAAGCTAGTTGAGAGTGGTATTATTTTTCCTATCAAACACACCTCTTGGGTGTCAAATTTAGTGGCAATTAGGAAGAAGAGTGGGGAAATCAGATTATGTGTCAATTTCTGAGATTTAAATAAAGCATCATTGAAAGACCATTACCCACTCCCTTCCATGGAGCAAATTCTGCAGGTAGTTTCTGGTTCTGACAGATTTTCTTTGCTAGATGGTTACTCAGGTTACAACCAGATTCTGGTGAAGTAGGAAGATCAGTTCAAGACAGTGTTTACAACTAAGTGGGGCACGATGGCCTACAAGAAGATGCCTTTTGGCTTATCCAACGCTGGAGCAACTTTTCAGTGTGTGATGGATATGGCCTTTCACGGCCTCATGAACAAATTCATTCTGGTATACTTAGATGATATTACTGTTTGTTCCAAAAATGCTAACGAACACCTTGATCATTTGGAGCATATTTTTCAGAGATGTAGAGAGTTCAGAGTGTCTCTCAATCCGAAGAAGTGTATATTTTCAGTGCACGAAGGCAAATTGTTTGGACACATTGTTTCAAAGCAAAGTATTTCTATAGATCCTAAAAGAGTTTCTGCAATTCTTGAATTTCCATTACCAGCTCACAAGAAAGGCTTGCAAATATTTCTTGCAAGAATAAATTTCATGAGGAGGTTCATACCGAATATTGTAGCTTTACTGTAGCCTCTAACTTCTATGCTTAAAAAGAATATGCCATTCAGTTGGACCAAAGAAGGTAAGGGGAGCTTTGAGCAGATTAAGGAAGCCCTCACAGCCACTCCTACTCTCATTAATCCAAATTTTGACAAAGACTTTATTTTGTATGCCTTTGGAGGAGTGGACACAGTTTCGGCTATGTTATGCTAGCAAAACGATGAAGGCTTGGAGTAGCATGTTGCTTTTTTCAGTCAAGTATTGCATGATTATGAGATAAAATATTCTTTTGTTGAGAAGCATGTTTTTGCTATTGTGAGGAGTTTAAAGAAATTCAGGCATATGCCGTCCAACAACAAGATTCATTTGTTGGTAGCTCATTCAACTATTAAGTATTTTATGCTCAACAAAGATATTAATGATAAGTGTGTTGGTTGGGTTACCAAAGTAATGGAGTTTGATGTTGATATAAAAGTAACCAAGCTTGTTAGAGGCAAAGGTTTGTGTGAACAGATTGCTGGTAGTGAGGACAACAACTTAAAAGAAGCTGTAAATACATAAACAATGCTAAATAATGATGTTGCAGGTGCTGCTCTAGCATCTCCTACTACGTGGTTGCAAAAAATATGCATTATTTGCAAACTGGTGAGTACCCCGAAGGCTTAGATAGAGCAAAATGAAGGTATTACAGATTACAAGCCATTCCTTATGCAATCATTGATGGCATTCTTTATAGGAGATATTTCCAAGGTATTTTATTGCGTTGTATTTAGCCTGATCAAGTTGACAATCTTTTAGTAGAGTTTCATGATGGACCTTCAGGAGGTCACTTTTATGCAAGAACAACAACTCTGAAAATTATTCGAGCTGGTTATTACTGGCTAGATTTGTTTAAAGATGCTATTGCTTGGATCAGAAAATGTGATAAATGTGCTTTATTTTGTAGAAAACAAAGGCTTGCACTGCTTCCTCTGCATCCGATCCAGGTGGAACATCCCTTTGCCAAGTAGGGCTTAGATTTTATTGGTCCTATCAATTGGCCTTCAAGCACAAGTCATAAGTGGATTCTTACTTCCATGGATTATTTTACAAAATGGACCGAAGCTGTTGCTTTAAAGGAAGCAAACGAGACTTCAGTGCTTAATTTCTATCAAGATCTCATATCGAGATTTGGTGTTCCAGAATCAATCATTTCTGACAATGGTTTGGCTTTTATTGGTTTGAGAATTTCTTTCTGGTTAGTTAGAAATAATATTTATTTGAACACATCTTCCAATTATTATCCATAGGGTAATGGTCAAGCGGAATCTACAAATAAGAATCTGATTCGGATAATCAAGAAGACTATCGAAGATAATCAAAGGACATGGCACAAAAAGCTGAAGTTAGCTCTATGGGTTGACAGAATAACCCCTAAAAGAGCTACTAGTTGTTCACCCTTTGTTCTAACTTATGGTAAAGAAGCTAAGTTACCTGTTTCAATTGAGTTGCCAACTTTAAGTTATGTTAAGGAGCTGGAATTGCTGAATGAACAGCCTCTTGAGGTGAGATTTGCACAGCTGGTGGAGCTGGAGGAAACTAGGAAAGAAGCTTTAAGGAAGTTGGAGATACATCAAGCTCAGATGAATAATTCTTTTGATAAGAGGGAAAGACCACGTGATTTCATTATTGGGGATCTAGTTTTCAAGTGGAATAAATTTAAAAGCAAACCTGGACGACATTCCAAGTTCGATGCAATTTGGGACGGGCCTTATGTGATCACAGAGTGCAAGGAGCACAATGCGTTCCAACTTTCCAAGTTGACTGGCGAGGTGTTGTCTATCCTAGTTAATGGGATCCACCTCAAGCATTTCCTTTGAGATAAGTTCTATCTCGTAGTTAAGTAGAGTAGTATTGCAAATGAGTGCATTCTGCACATTTACTTTTAGTAGTTTTGCTTTCCCTAAGCGCTGTTGCTTAGGTTCTGTTGGCCATCAGGGCCTGTTAGTTTGCTTTCAGTTCAGTTTTGTTTTCTTTTCCTGTTGTTTGGAGTATTGTTGTTCAAGTTTCTGAGTTTCAAGAAGGGGCATATTTTACTTCATGCCCAAGGAGTGTTTTAAGGCAACCCATTTATGCTTAGCAGGCAAGCATTTAGCGGAAATCGCCAAAATGTTACCAATTTTTTGCTACAGCTCAATTGGTGGAACTGGATTAAACATTGTTATATCTTAAGGTGAAATTACAGTTATTTCTTCATTATGCTTTAGTGTTGTTTTCACTTTGTTCATTATTCTTTAAGGAATAAAATAAAATAAAGTACATAATTGAGCATACAAACAACATAGCATTTTAAATGCTTTCATTTATTTAATGGAATAATTCATATTTACATAGCTTCATTTGATTGCAAGAATCCAAATGATAATACAACATTGCATTGAAATGCATTTTCTTTTCAAAATGAAAAGCATAAGATGAAATCAAATATCCACACAAGCTGTGGATGGGACTGTCATAGTGCATCATTAATAGCACACTACACTATGGAAGATGCAAAAGAAAAAATCACATAAGTAACAACATAATCATCATTGCCTGATTGGCTGATGGTTGATGTTGAAATGGTGTACATTTTGTCTTCTTGAGCTCCGTTGACCTGTAAGAGAAAAGAGGGGGATGTCAGAGGCTCCGATTATGAAGATATCTATATGAATCACCAACAATAGTGCAACCTGCTACCAATCATACACTGAAACAATCAAGTGAAGTGCAAAGAAATAAGCTGAAGGAGAAACATCAAACACGATCATGATATATTGTTTTTTATGCTAACTTTGTTTGTTTCCTTGTGCAGGTATAGGTAAATTCATGATACTGATTATTATTCGAAGACCAAGCATGTGGAGAAAAATGGGCTCCCACAAGGGTAGAGCTCGACATGTTGCCCTTATTCATTACAAGTGGGTTGATAAGAGATTGTCATCATATTCATCAAGAAAAGAAATGATATACAACTGAAAGAGTTAAGCATAGTTATCTATCAAGCTATTAAACCAACTATGCATTCATAACAATCAGGTAAATGCTTTCTAAAAGCTACAGGTGAACAATGAGTTTAACCCGCTCAATCACTTAACTGAGTACATTCATCTCAAACATTGTTGTATGATTCACATTCTTTTTCTATAGTGATATTTATTCATCATGTTCATAATATCATGCAAAGATCAACATTGTTCTTCTTCACAATCAAAGATAGTGAGCAGGCATACATAATGCCTTAACAAAGAGAGTTGATTCATATTTTCATTTTAAGATGAGAGCAGATTCATAGTACAATTTATCAAATAGAGCATAAAAATGCAAGAAGAGTGCCAGATATAAGCAGTCTGGTCATTCATTGAGTGGTAAAGCAATCAACTTACTTGTAGGAAAAGAGTACAGTGTTCAAGTGAGTTTGATGTGATCTTTTCTTTGACAATGAAATGAAATAGCTCAAGGTATACCATTTTTTTTTAGAGTTTTGTTTCTACATTTTTCATGTATTTCAAAGGGAGATACAGTAGGTGGAAGGTCATTTCAGAATAATCAAATAGATGAAAAAGCATAAGGAAGTGACAAAAGTGATTCTGGAAGTTCCAGTTTAGCTGTAAGAGAGAACACAGTCTATAGAACTACAATACTTTAATAAAAATATTTGCATAAAATTGAAACAGAGTTGAGATACCAACTAATCTATAGACTCAGTCAAGAAGAATTATGTGTGCAAGAAGGAAACAACATGGAGGACAGTAAAATAATACAAACGAAAGATACATTTCCAGAATTTCATGAATCTGTGGAGGGTTTTCAACAGTAATGCATTCAGAGGTACAAAGATGTGAAAATAACTCTACAAAATGCAACAAATGTAGATATATGAAGAGGTCTGAGAGCAGAATTGAAGGTCTGGAGCAGTTTAAAATACATGGTTTTAAAGACAAATGTAGTTTTCTTGATAACTATTAGCATACCCAAAAGATGTGTTCTCATAATATTATGTACGTAGGTGGGTTTTTAACAAAGTGACAAAATGTTCTCATGATTGGAGTTGAAGTACAAAAGAAATGTGTTTTCTTCACAAATATCAAATACCCGTACCATGAAGTTTAAATAGGAACAAGAAAATGCAGAATTAAATAGTGAGTCGAGCCCAGTTTTCAAAGTAATCAAATGAACAGATTTTCTTCATTTCTTAGAACACCCACATTGGGGTTTAATTTTAAAATGAAAATCTCATCAAGATATAGTTTACCCATGAAGGGTTTTGCAAGGAAACCACAAAGTTTCAAAATACACAGATTTTTGCTCATACCCGTGTTAGGTTTCATTGTGAATATAAATTTCTTGACTTTTCCATAATACCCTAAGGGTTTGTTCAAAGTATGAAAGAAGAAGGTTTCCATGTTTCAATAGATTGTTGAATCTTGTATTTAGCAGGGTGCAAATCTAATTGACAACAATTATCATATTGTGGTCATATGGTCCATAGTTAATTTTATTTGGATGAAAGCTACCTTGGTTAAGAGGAATAAGTAGTATGTTGGTGGATCGTGGTGGCTTCCCTACGCAGCTCCTTCACGACAACAACAAGTGCTTCAGGATTAACTCCCTGTTCGGTGAGAACAATGAGAATTGCTAGGCTGTGTCGATCGATTCCAGTCTACAAAAAAATTGAGTTGGAAAAGCACCAAATCCAATGACCCTCTCCCTTCTATGCCAATCCTCTATCTATCTTCGTCTCGACCAATTTTGTAAGGATGCTCCCCGAGACCCCAAAATTCTAATATTAAAATACTAGTTAAATGCCTATATCTTTAAACCCATATCTAAATTTGGTAGTCAATCATACCGCTCATTACATTTTTTGTGGTTGTCTCATTCCATATCCTAGAGAGGGGACCTCGCCTCACCTACCATGATATTGCTTATCTCGTTTTCTTCATAAAACCAATTATGCTTCCAAAGGACCCAGATCCCCATATGGGAATGAAAATCCAAATAAATCCCTCAATGACAAAAGCTGCCAAGATTCTCCCCCAGCCACTAACTGAAGGTTTCTAAATCCATTATCTTTCAAGGTGGGAAGAACTCATTGAATAAACAAATGCAATAGAAACTGACACAACAAACTCTTCTATTTTTGTAAGAAAATAGTTTCATGAGAATCCCTTTAAATTTATTGCATCCATTAAGATTCTCTTTAAAGATTTCCCCACTCTCCTCTCTTGACATGCATTGGAGAGATTTTCTTTCGCACCTTCAACCGTTATAAATTAACTATGAGACCGATTTTATAATACTTTATTTATTACCAAATCGTTATTATTACTTATTTATTTTATTTCATTTGAGTGGATCTGTTCTAATTTATTTAAACCTAATAATTTACCCTTTTAATTCCATTTACACGAAAATCTAATTAACATATTTATTTTTATATCTCTTTATTAATCATAATTTTAATTTATTTAAACCAAATAAATTATTAAGAATATTTTCTTTAATCAAAGCAACATTAATAAAAAAAATTAAAATTAAATAGTACCCAATCTTCGACAAAAAACAACACGATGACATCAAGGATAGAGGGGCACTACATGCAAGGATGGGTCCCAATAACTAGTCTTGATGAGGTACCCATGTACAAATGCAATCTCTCACAAATGGAGAAAAAGAGAAAACCCAATGGGAAAGAATTCCTCCCCAAAAGAGAAAAAGAAAAGAAAAATTCTCTCTAGAATATGTGAAGGATAAAACCCCATGTGAGGAAAATGTCTCCCCCATAACAAAGAATGAAGAAGGTCAAGTGACCCCTTTTAAGAAACATCTCGTACCCCAAGAGAACTCACAAATGGTGATACTTTTAATGATAGGTTTGGTGAAGATATCTACAACCTACTTTACTATAGGATAATACCGCAAATCAACGACCTACTCCTATATCAACACCCTAATGTACTACATATGGAGCTCAATATTTTTAGTACACTAATGTTGAATTAGGTTCTTCAAGATTTGGATGTAACTTTGATTGTCACAATGAAGGATAATGGATTGGGGAATGGTGAAGCAAAACTTAGTTAGAATTTTTTGAAGCCAAATAGCCTCAATAGTGGGATTAAAATCTCCTCGATACCGAGCCTCAGTCGAAGAGAGAGAAATGGCATGCTACTTCTTACTCTACCAAAAAATGGGGTCAAAACCAAGATGAAAGTTGTAGCTAGAATTGGACATACAATCATCAAGATCATCAACCCAATCAAAATTTATATATCCAACCAAGTTGAGTCTTATACCTGCTGCATAATGAATCCCATATTGATGAGTACCCTAGATTTAATATGCGGGTCTATGCAGGATCATGGGGGTCCAAAAACTGGCAATGTGAAAAAGGGTATTTTTTACTTTCCCAAAAACATGAAATTTCTCTTTAACTTTTACTAGGGTTGGGTACAAAGTACATTTTTCCATGGAAAGAACCAAAACAAAATGAATATCCATTTAGAACAAATAGCTATTTAGAACGAATATCTTTGTTAAGACGAATATCATTGTCAAGACGAATATTCATTACAAAATGGATATTTCCATTTAGTTCACATCATATAAAAAAATATTGGAAGTTATTATTATATGTTAATCTATATATTATTATATTAATATATATAATATTAAATATATATTATATTCTATAATATCATATTATAATATAATTAATACATAATAATAATATTATATTATATAATATAATAGTATAATAATATAATATATTTTATATTATAATATAATATTATAATATTATAATATTATATAATATTATAATATCTATATATATATATTGGACAAAAGTGGACAAGCCACTATAATATATTAATTTATATAAAATAATATACATAATATATAAAATATATATTATATTATATTATAATATAATATAATATTATGATATTTTTTTATCAATAAATAGCTACTGGGGGTAGCACCCTTTATATATTATTGCAGAAAATTATCCCGACCCACACCAAGAGAGATCACAGTTGAGGGATCTCTTCCTCATAGTTTAAAATTTCCCCTAATTTATTCATCCATGATCATGATATATCATTTAAGAAATAACCTATATGTTCTTGATGCCACTTTCAAAAACCATCTCTACACAAATAGCAAAATCTTGACAGTTGCTAAAGCAATTGAAAACCTTCAAAACTATTTGCAAAAATTTTAAATGCATGCCCTTGCCTCAAGGGGTGCACCAACAAAAAAAAAGGACAAAACTTTACCACATAAATATGTTGACCACCACACCCTATTCAACTTGCACAAAGGAGTTCAAACTCTATTTATTGTTCCCCTTTTTCACAAAGGATCTAAGCAGTATATGGTGCATGCCAGGGGTGAATTTTTCCTCTTTACCTCTGTCCATCCATGCTCATCTTGGGAGGAATCCACAATGCTTTGATTTTCCTTGTTTGAAGAAGGTGTTCTCCTCAAGTCATCTAGCCTTCCCCAAACATCACCAATATCATCCTTGGCTCCATCCCCTCCAAGCATCGAGACATTCGAAGACACAAATTTTGTTTCCTCTAAGGGAGCAGTGTTGTTAGAGGGAGCCCCGAAGCCTGGAGATTTGAAATTTTCTAGAGAGGTAGAAATTACCTTCAAACAGATGAGAGAAGGAGATGCAAAAGAGCACGAAACTGATTGTGAAGAGATCAAACAATGATGAGGTTCAACACGGATCCACCATGTGGGGGTGTTGTGAGAGGATTGGTTCCCACACTCATGGATTTTTACTTTGGGTCATTGTGGTGTATGATGCTCTGTTGAGTAACACCTCATACATCTAAAAGAAATCCTTTCATAATCAACTTGTTGTATCCATAGTCTCTCACCCACCTTTAATGAAATCTTAGTTGGGAGACCATGGGAGAGATCAATTTCCACATAGATTCGACCATAGGTGGTGCTAGCATACTTAATTGTTTCTTCTGAGGCACATAAAAACTTACCAAAGCCATTTCCAATGGTCAGCAAACAATCCAACTACCAAAACTATATTGGGAGGTATGGAAATTGAACCCAAAGAAATGAGGAGTTGAAAGTTTCTGTGCGAGGATCAAAGGAGGGATACCAAGCTTTCATACATAGGAAATCACCCTAAAACATCCATGGTCCATTTTTTACCACCTTTTCTTTGTCTTCGTGAGAATCAAACTCAAGGATGAAAAAACCCCTAGCACAGGTGAAGATACTAATTTCATCCTCCAATCCCTCCTTCCAAATGGAATTGATCCATGAATGGAGATCGCATAGCTTAGGCCAAGTTTTAACAAACCTACAAATGAGGGCATTTTCACAAAGGAATTCCTCTCTGTCATGAACTAGACCATCTACACAAATCTTAGGCACATTACCAAAGTGATGCAGATCAAATGGAAAGTGATCTCTATTGTCCCTGGCCACAAAAGAACTAGCTTCCTTACATTGAGAAAAGCCACCCTTCACCCCAATAGGACCGTGTAAATCAGAAAGTGGCATTCGACCTTAATCATTTGTTTCATGTTCCACGGGTGGAGGGTGAAGGGAGCCCCACATGCAAGTTTTCTCCATCAAACCTTTGTGGGAGTGTCACAACCCAAGAGAAAAATCCCTATCGGTTCCTTGAAGGGCATCAACTAAAATTCACCTAGGATCCGCTTGAATGGAAGTAGGGAAAGGAGCTTCATTTGGCATGGATTTGCACGTTGGTCTGCCATTTCCCACAACACCCCTGTGATCAACAAAACCCTTAGCACAGGGCAATGTGGAAGTAGAGTGAAAAGAAGCAAATTGAGACATTATGAAATCTCTTCGACAATATACATAATATAATATTACAATATTATATAATATTATGATATTTATATTATAATATAATATATATTATATTATATTATATTATAATATGTTAATTATATTATAATATATTATATAATATTATATTAATTTAAAACAAAATGGATATTGTGTGTTAAATAAAAAAAAGAGGTTGAGAGTCATTTTTCCTAGATTATTTGTAGGGATAACTCTAAGAAACCCCCCCTCGGCGAAGGTGTAAAATCCTGGCAAATCTTGTATACCTCCCAATAAAAATATTAATTTTATTGGCAATTTTTTTCATTTTTTGGGAAAAAAAAATCTCAATTGTCGAATCATTTCTAATTGCTAGAAGTCTATGGAAAATCAAATAAAATATTTTCATTGGCAAATTAAACCTATTTTCAAAACAATTTATTTTTTTGTTGGCGATTAAAACTTTTTTTCAAACCAAAAAAATATTTTCCTTGGTGAATTAAACCTATTTTCAAATGAATAAGAATTTTTTTTGGCAAATTAAATATAATTTGAAATAATAAAAAAAATTCAATGGTGAAATGTAAGCGCATATCAATATAATCATGACCATTCGATGAATTTTCGATGGACGATTGTAGTTGCATTCCAGAGGTAAACTTGTGAAGCAATAGACTTGCGAATTGAAACCTCCAAAATAACACTAGAACCATTAGATGTGGACATATGGCAAGATAAAGGCTCATCGCTCATCACGGTAATGAACTTGATGGGTTGAAGGATTTTGGTGATGAGTGATACAAGTACTTAAGTGGCAAAAATATGCATGTGCATAAATTTTGTTTTAAAAGAGGGACCACCTAGGAACAACGTAGGACTAGGGCTTAAAAACTTGAGAACGTTTTACACAAAGGATGTAAGGGAAAAACAAGATTGAATTATCAACCTTATAAATAATTGAATCCCTAGACCAAAATAATGAAGGAAAGATGTGAGAAGGATATTTCATATTTGTAGCCAGATGTCAGCACACATCAATATAACCATTACCGTTTGATGAATTTTTGATGGATGACTATAATTGCATTCTAGAAGTAAATCTCTGAAGCACTAGACTTGTGATTTGAAACCTCTGGAATAACACTAGATCCGTTAGATTTCCATAAATCAATGGTTGGCATTTTATTACTTATTAAATCACTTAAAATCATGGTAATCAAAATAATATTAAGGAATGATCAGAACCTTCGAATGAACTATAGAAAGGTGCAAAATATTAAGGAACTAGTGTTAAAGCCTGCACTACTAAAGGATCCTTTTAAGCACATGTATTTTTTTTGATAGTTAAATAGCTGCTATATGGGGCAACACCTTGTATTAATCAAAAAGCAATTTTACATTCCTTCATTTCCACAAAACATTATAGACCCAAATATTGAACGGATTGATATTGGACACTTATATGGACTATAAACCATCACAAACCAAAATAACCTTCCATAGACACCAGATTATGCATTGCTGCATTCAGTCTCATTGGTCTTCTTGGCTTTGATTGCATTCAGAATCACCAAACAATCACCACCGCAAGCACT
The DNA here is from genome assembly GCA_007258455.2 of Sequoia sempervirens. Classification (NCBI taxonomy): domain Eukaryota; kingdom Viridiplantae; phylum Streptophyta; class Pinopsida; order Cupressales; family Cupressaceae; genus Sequoia; species Sequoia sempervirens. The sequence continues at coordinate 258,513,761 of VDFB02086081.1, forward strand.
ATGGGCAGGATGGTTGTCTCATTCCTCCCAGGTCCTGGTGTCATTCACTACCCATTCTTCACCAATGCCTAGCTCCCGATTCTCCTTGCCCGAAGACCACTTTTACCCATTGAGAACTTCTGCCACCAAAAATTCCTTCACCCAACCCTTCAGTTGGTCTTTGAGAATGTCAGTCGTATGCAAAAGAAAGTAGATACACTTGTCAATCTCCCCCCACTGATTTTTGAGATTTGCATGGTCTAGTGAGTGCACCAAGGGAAAATTTTGTACCGACCATTTATTCCCATGAGCCTTGTAGTAGCGCAATGGTAGAGGGGTCATGAAATTGTCATCGATGTTGTCCAGTGTTGCATCAATATTTTCCAATAGCGAGTGTGGAAAAATAATTTGGCATAGCTTCTTCCCCTGAGCTTTTGAGACACCCATGTAAATGAGCATTGCCAAAAACATGGCGGGTATTTTTGAATTCCCCCTGAGCTTGTGGGTAGCCAACATAAATTTTGGGCCCAAAAGACCCTTCACTGCTTAGAGCACCAGTGGGTGCTTGGACACGATTATCCCTTTCAATAATTTCTCAATGATTTCACCATGAAAAGTATTTTGTTGCTTCATGGAATTCATAAATAGAGGAGTCTCCATTGCCCCTTAGTGTTTTTTGAGAGTGGTAAGCCAATTTGAAAAAAATGAGCACAACAACCCCTATTTGTAGCAAAACCTCTCGCAGCCTTATGGAGATTGTAAAAAGAAATAAAAAACCAATGTCAAACATGTCATGCATTCTTTATGCAAAAATATTTTTGTGATCCTACCAGTTTTACCACACATTCTCCCAATCGAGTTAACATAGAAATTAATGCTGAGTGATGTAGCCTTCTTGTCATCTGTCGTAGACATACCTTTTAAGCACTTGTTTTAAAGGTAAGCAAGACATCCTAATCTGGGCCACCCATCTTGTTTGAGGGTTATGCATAGGAAAATGGTCATAAGGAAAAGAGAACACAAATGTGAAGCACCATATTTAATCTAGGCCGCTCTCCATTGCTGAAAGTTGCACACAGGTTAAATCCAATGGGGATGCAGGGAGGCTGAAATGCAAATTTTCTCATAGGTAACTTGGAATAATATTGTCACAATTTTTTCAGAATAATATTGTCACATCAATGATTAAGGATTCAAGTGTTGAATTAAATGTTAATTGTCACATCATTGATAGTGGTGAATTTTAAAATGTTAAGTGTGAGTATTTGATGTCATACTCATTGTGTTCATTCTATCTTCTATATATACTTCACCAACTTGATGTTCTTCAATCATTTATTATATTTGGCTTTGATTTATTTCTTCTCTATTCTCAATTTAACTGTGATATTATGGAGTCTTCATAGCGTGTCATGCTACCCAAATTTTTTTGGAAGAAAAGAAGGGATGATGCATATGACAAACGAAAGTTGGGTATGGATTTTACAATTACTTGTGTGTAGGTTGAGGACGCTATTAGAATAATTATGGGTAGGGAATGGCTTTAGAACAACCCTCATGCTCTATATTATGAGGTAGCTTCAACTTTCTTGTCCAATTGCATGGACATTTTTCTTGATAAAGATTTGGTGAAGACGCTGACAATATGTTATTTGTAATCTTTCATTTACTCTATTTCTTCGTTGGAGTTGGTATTGGAGCATTATAATTTTAAAAGTGGGTTAGTGCTTGTTGGTGGAATCTTCAAGAAAGTGGAATTTCATGCTTCTACAATGTGAGCTCTTGCCTTGGTTAATATGAGATGGGTTCTTCTATATGATACAAAAATTGAATCATTAAAGATTCTAGAGTTTTGGAGGAAGGTTTTAGGTGATTCACTCTTCTTCTCTACTGTTAGTTTGTTAAATTTGATTCACATCCTACTCAAACACCCGGTTGATAGCCTCATCTAATGTTGCAAAAAAAATTAGTAATGAATTGTGTGACGTGTGACTTGTCTATATTTTATTATACAATGCAACAATTCTTGTAATATGTATTTTGTGACTGGTTTTTTGTCACGGTCAGTGGATTTTTGGCTAGGCTAGCTATGTACTATGTATTTTAGTCTTTAGCACTAGCTACTTAAATTAAAATAATTTTCGTGGCTTCATTCTTATAAATCCTTTTTTCTTTGATCAATCTAAAAGTGTGGCTTTTAAAACTAATAGTAATTATCAACATATAGTTCTGATCATAAGTGAGTGAAATTTATTGTGACTTATTAGTGGACATTGATAATGATTAAGGTAAAACAAGACATTTAATTCTCTCTTTTCAATGTGTTGAATTACTCTACCTTTCATTTATTCAATTGAAATTATCAATCTTTTTGAAGAAAGTGTGGTTGCGGTACTGTGGGCAGTAGTGTAGATTAATGCCATACGAACATCCAGAGCGATTGATTGGATAGCTTTATATTGAAAACTTTATGATGTACTATAGAATCATAGATGATGATGTCAATAATACAATGATCTAGTGAAACAAGATTTGTAATGATTTCATATTGTTTGTGTGGCACTGAAAATTTCGACAATTGACAGCTTGTCAGCTTGAGGTACATTTTGCATGTAGCCAGAGTCGAGACGTCAATAAAATTAAACATTTTAATTATAAATGTAAGGCTTAAGTTACACAAATTGATTAAGTTAGTTTTTTAGTTTGCGCGAATCACGATTATGATTATACCCAACCTCACACATGACAAGTGTGAGGTGTACACAAGGATCAGGTTGGTAGTGGCACTATTGGCCCATAAATAAGGATAGTGAGCACAATTGAAATCATTCATTGAAGGCTAAAGGCTTTACTTTTGAGTGCAATATTCTTAATTATCATAAGGGTTTTCATTTTCTAGGGTTAATAAGGATTCAGGAAGAAGATGATCTGGTATTATTTGGGATACTCTAAATTCTCATGCCTCTAGTTATGTAGTTACAAAGTAAAAGACCAATTTCCTTCAAGTTCAGAATGGGTGGAATTGGAAAGAAGTTGGTCTGGTTCACCTGACTTCTTAGGTAGGTTTTGAACCAGAATGAGGAGATCTAATGGAGATAAGTGCTATTCTAGTGCATGGAGGCTGTGTGTAAAAGATGGGAACATTTTTACCACCCCTCATCTTTTGCATGAATTTGGTTTTCAATTAGAATAGATACATTTTGTATCTTCACAACTTCCCTTTCCCCAACATTGTTCACCAGGAAAGCCCCATGCATTTATATTTTCAAAGCCACATGTGTATTTGAGAGCACATGCTTTCCTAGGAAATTCTCATGCATTTATTTTGAGTTCCTATGGCTTAACAGACAAGTTCCATGCATTTATTTTCAACGCGCATGGTTGACCCGACAACTCCCATCACCATGGATTTATTTTTAGACCAACATTTTTATTACGTTGTCACCAATAGTACAACAGAAGCTTGGTGCTTACATTTGTATTTGTATTATCTAAAGTGACATGTTTTTTATACAAAAAAAGAGCTTGGTGCTTGCATGCTCCAGTCATCTTTAAAAAGATATGTAATAATGTGACATTGTAATTCAGTTGTAATAAAATAAATGGTTGTGTTATTCTTCATTATTCATTTATAGTAAAGAATTATTTTTTGAGTTCAGTGCCTATGAATCTATTCAAATCATTTTTTTTCTTTAAGAAATTAAGTATTATCTATTTATGAAATAATTGCATGCAAATTTAAAACATAAAGCAATACAAATGAAAAAAGAAAGTTGCCATCAAATTGACAAAAAACATTATACACTGAAAGTTGTCACTCTTGTTAGGGTTTACCGAAATGTTACCGATTTCTAATTTTTCATTGACCTTCTCCCCCAGTTCCTGGTATCATTATTCATTTTATTAAGTCCTTTGTAATGTTAAGTTACTGGCCCCTTGGCCTTGATGTCAATCCTAGTGCACTAAAGTTTAAAACAACTTTAAAACACATGTTTATTGTTTATATCATAAATTACTCAACCATTCGATGAACATTTGATGTATGGTTGTAGTTGCATTCTAGAATGAAATGCACAGAGTGCTAGGCTTGTGAACTTAAACCTCTGGAATCACCCTATAACTGTTAGATTTACAAAGATCAATGGTTTAGAATTTACTATCAATGCAGGATGTAACCATTTACTAATTGTGTAGTCTGGAAGCAACACATTGATGTTTCGATGTTTCATTCACTTTAATTTTTCATTGATCTCCCCTGGTTCCTGGTATCATTATTTATTTTATGAAGTCCATTGCAACGTTAAGTTATTGTCCCCTTTAAAACACATGTTTATTGTTTATATTATAAATTAATCAACTTTCAATAATTTGATTAACATTTGATGTATGGTTGTAGTTTCATTCCAGAATAAAATGCACAGAGTGCTAGGCTTGTGAACTTAAACCTCCAGAATCACCCTATAATCGTTAGATTTACAAAGATCAATGAGAATTTTTTGTCAATGCAGGACTAAATGATTTTTTTTAAAAAATTTCAACCATGTACTAATTATGTAGTCCGAAAGCAACATGTTGACGTTTCATTCACTTCAATGTTTGAAAAAAAATCACTTTCTACTGCTAAGTGATTTTATTTTTAAGTGAGAGGCTCAACACATGGGGAGATTTTAGTCTTCAAATTACTCATTGCAATACACCACCCTATACTAGGTTCCACAGTTCCACTTCTAACAAATCCATTCTAGTTTCCACAAGTGTTAGCATTAATCTTTTCAAGAGTCAAAATTCGGGTAAGTGAAAGAATTCCTACAGTTATGTTTCATTGTTTGATGTTTCTTAAAATCTTATTTTGTCAAACTTTGAAGTTTGGGTTTAGGGTTGAGAGACTTAAGAATTAATAAAAATTAAGGAGGGCTAATAGGGATTTCACAATTTCACATTGTATAAGCATGTCTACCTCTAGTACCACTAAAGCAATGTCTGATAAAAAAATACATTATGCAAAATTGCTTACAACCCCAGGTTTCACTGATGAATACCATGATATTTATGATCCTGAAATCTATGGTAGATGTACCTCAAAACTTATATTTTCATCTCAGAATAAGGCTACAAAGCATGTGCAAGTTAATAGTATTAGTGCACCATGGGTAACTAGATTAGGGTGCATGATGTTACATGAGGTTTTCCCTTGCCCAAAATTTATCATGGTATATGCCAAAAATTATGATGATAACAAAAGAGAAATTGTTAATAAAGATAACAAAGAAGAATTATTATCCATTAATGTAGAAGAACTTGGAAAAGTGTTGAGGTTTACAATCGAAGAATTTGGAAACATCCACATTGACCTAGAAAAGCTTGCTAGTTATTATGAAGTAGTGGATGAAAGGGAGAAGAATTCTTTCATAAATAAAATAGTTTAGGATAACATACAAGTTAGAAACAAATTGAAAGGTGATCATAAGCCTCCTTATGATTTTGATATTTTTAGACCATGCGTTCAGGATACTATTTCGATGCTAGCATTTTTCCTTGGATAGGATAGCAATTTGGAAGTGGGTGCAAGCCTCCTTGAAATGGTATATAATATCCATTATGGACCACATGTCAAATATAACTATATTGAGCACATTGTAGAATCCATGCATAAACAATTTTTAATGATTAAAGGAGGTCCCACCAAGACATTTAGGTTCACAACCTACTTGTGCTATTTTTTTCTACTCAAATTTAGAGGAATGTTTTAAACCATTGAGATAAGGATGCATGATTCTTGTTACCTAATTTTCACCCTCAGGCTCAATTAGGCAAGTAAAATTATGTTTAACATGTTCGAGAAGGCCAAATGGAGCATTTGGCCTAGGGAAAAAGTCATGAATCTGATGCTAGGTCACAGGGAACTCAGTGAAGAAGCCTACCTTGTTCAGGTTCGGCATGAGAATTTTCTAAGGAAAGAGTCTCCAAGACCCCAGGAATGTCATGGCGAGTGGGATTCACCTACAGGCCCCTATCAGCAAGACATTGATCATCGTCCCGACGACAAAAGGATATTCATTTCAGCGGAAGTTCTTTTCTTCGGAGAGAAGTCTCGGCGAATGCATCGGGTCTCGCCGACAAAGCAAAGCAGGATCCCTTCGGCATATGTGTGTGGGTTTCGTTAGGAGGTCTCACCAAAGTCACAAGGTCTCCCTGACTTGCTCATGGTCTCGGAAAAGGTTGGTGCCTTCGCCAGAATGTCTTGGTGAATGAAGGAGGTCTCCCTAACATATTTTCCCTTGGTGTAACGTCTTGTCGTTGGGGTAATGTCTGGCTGACATAAGATGTCTCGGCGAATGAATGTGGTCTCAGCCAAGGAAAATGAAGTCACCATGAAGTCTCGATGAAAGCAGAAGGTCTCACTGAAAGGATTCCTTCGGCGTATGTAAGTGGGCTTCGCCAGAAGGTCTTGGCGATTAGGAATTGTCTCGCCAATAGAAAGGGGACCCCACCCAAAGAAGTGGAGCTCGACAAAGGATATGGCCTTTGACATAACGTCTTGCTGAGGGATCGGTGTGAGGTCTCACCGAGATGGCGATGTCTCCCCGATCGAAGAAAAAGTAGCTCATCGCCGAAACAAAAAGGAGCCCGATGAGAGGTCTGGCCGACAGGCCAATGTCTCACCGACAACAAAGGGTCTCACCAAGAGTCTTCCCAAAATGTAGAGTTTTTCGAAGGAAAAGGAATTCTATAAGATGTCTTGGTGAATGAAGGTGGTCTCAACGATGGAAGCAGGAATTGGTATGACTGGGGGACCTCGCTATGAAGTCTTCCTAACTTTCCGGAGTCTTTCCAAAAGAAATGAAGAGCTCGGTAGAAAGGGGTGTGTTCGGGGTGACATCAATCAATTCTTTCCAAAGATGAAGGGCCTCAGGGTAACGTTTTGCCTTCGGTAAAACATCTTGCCGACTTTCTAGAGTCTTGCCAACTAAAGAGGAGCTCGGGGAGATGGCGAAATGAAAAGGAAAAGGAGACAAGAGGAAGCTTGATGAGAGGTCTCGCTGACCAAAGAAGGATCCGACCGATACAGGATGAGCCTGGGTAGAAGGATCCGACATCACTATGAGATCCTGCCGACTCGGTAGTGTCTTGCCGATGTTCTGAGCGATGACAAAGCTGACTTCGGTATGACTTTGCGAGCTCGATAAGAGCTCTCATCGATGGTGTCATGTTATGCCGATAGCTTTAGAAGGGCATAATCGCATTGGTGAAACAATTCCAGTGTCTCACTGAGATGCGATTCTATAGGAGGAGTTTTTGACCGCCCAAAGAAGCTGCGTGGAGCTTACTCGATCAATCAGAAAGATCTAAAAGTGAGCTGTGGTAGTCTAAAGAACATCAATAGGATGAAAAGCAATGCATATCTGTTCTGAGCTCAGGAGCATTCAAAGTGCTCGGCCAAAGACGTTCAAGGCAGACACGATACCAAGAAGTGAAGGCGGTGGTTGCGAAAGATCTAAAGGCTTCTCCAGGAATGTTTCTTCACCGACATAGGCGACATGGACACGCAGGGTGCAGCATTTAATTTCAATAAAAATATCTAAGGGGCAGATCTTTTCTGACGCCTGATATTTTTTGTATGCCCTAAGGGGCCGACACATTGTTGATATATAAGGAATTTTTTTCCTTTTTGTAAATAGTTCGAGTCATGCATCCAGAAGAGTTAGTGATTTTTATCTATCCTTCCTTAGCTGATGTATACTTTGTAACCCAACTGAAATCTAGAATGCAAAATAGAGTCCACCTTGAAATAAAGTACTAATGCTCTTACCACTCTCATTTTTGTATGTTAGCTTATGTATGTATTTCTCTTTTGATTATGCAAGTCTTTAACTGTGTTTTATAACTCTGCACTCATACCTTAAAGATGTGAAATTTATCTTTCCTTCCTAAGATGTGTATGTAGATCAAACCTATTAAGAATGACGTATAAGTCTAAAAGAAGTTCTTTTGAGTATGTGAAACAATAGCGATTAGGTTTCCCAGTGTATTTTCTTCTTGTTTCATTTCATGATTTCCTATCAATACAGTGTATCACCATAGTTTAGTTCCATTTTTATGCATTTTCCTTCTCCCTTTCCCTTCAAAGAACCAGTAGTTCAGGTGATACCCAAAGGAAGCCGGCCTTCTCCAGAGGTTGACCTCTGTCTGTAAGAAACTTACATCTTTAGAGGTCTTCCAATGTTACACTGAGGTGTTGAACATTAGGTGTTGAGGTTATGTTGAGTAAGTATAATAGCTACAGTCTAGTTTCCCTAGTGTGTTTGCATCTTGTTTTCATTTCTCTGATTTCTTATCAACTCGGTGTATCACCATAGGAATAGTTCAGTATAGTTTCATTTTTGTATACACTCCTTCTCCCTTTACCTCACAAAGATCATTAGTTTATGTGATACCCAAAGGAAGCCGACCTTCTTCAGAGGTTGACCTCTATCTGTAAGAAACCCACATCTTTAGAGGTGTTGAACATAGGGTGCATTTCTAGGTGACAACAGTTTCTGGCATGCCCGGTGGGATAGTGAACTGCTTCTCAGTTCATGTTTATGCATTTTATTGCTGCTGTTTGGTGTGTGCAGTAGTAGTTTCAGCCTTTTGGAGGCACTTTCTTTACATACCTGGTGACTCCAAGCTCAAATCTTCTGGTTTCACATTCACAAGTCTTGGTATGTCTTAAAATGATTTGTTAATTATGAGTTTCCAGCTCTTTGACTGAAAAGATGTCAAATAATTATGAAGATTCTTACTATTACCCTCCATATCATGAGTATATTGCTCCTACACATCCATACCAGAACATATTAGACCTGCTCCAACAAATTGACCATACATTGTGGGATCTCAGTCAAGGTCTTCACAATATGAAGATTAACGATATTAGTAAGGTGATTGCATGCCTATCTAGGATGTTGGTTGATATCAAGGCGCAGCAGGGTACCGTTATGCAACAACAAGAAGTGGCTGAGCAAGTCGACTTTTATGATCAAGAAAGAGTGGCAAAAAGAATCCAGTTTGAGGAAGGCCTTGAACAGGAAATATGTGCTAAAGAAGAACAAATGAAGCTACTCTCTGCTAAGGTGCAGAACACTCAAGCTTATTTAGATTATCAACACCAACTAATGGAGGAGTTGCAAAAGAAGCAATTGGAAGAGAAACTTGCCCAACAGCTGGCTACAAAAGAGGTAGAAAGGAGGCTAAAATTTTCAGAACAAGAGGCTCCCCAGTACAAGTTTTCCAGCTTTAGGCAAAGTCAGCCTCTTGACTCCCCTAGTAAGTCTTCTTAGTTTGAAATTCCAAGCTTTAAGGAAGTCAATTCGATGGAAGAGAATGTAGTGCCTGAACAAGATCAGTCCATCATCCCTCAAGAGTAGCCCATTGATCCAGATGACTTACTCCTCAAGGAGAGAATTAGCAAAGTAAATCTAATGCATTTAGCTATAGCATGTTATTGACTACAACAAGAAAAACTCAAATAGGAGGAGAGGCAGGAAGTAGGACAACAGGTAGTTGAAGATCTTCACTTGCAGGCAGAGGATACCCAAGTTTCACTGGAAAAGGATTCACATAAAGAAGAACAATTGACTTATTTATTTGATCAACTACCTGGTTATGTTGAGCAAGTGGAAGAGAGCATGCAGGTTCTTGATTTTCCAAGTGATTTGGAACAACCAGAGAATATTGTTGACTTGTTCGATGAACTTCCTCAATTTGTCAATGAAGATGAAAATCTCACATGCATGATAGCATCTATGCCTGGTATGGAGCAACTAAATGATGAAACTCATCTAGATTTAATGAAAAATTATGAGTTAGATGATATCATAGAAGCTTTTTGTTCCAACATAGATGATGAACTAGTATCATATGAAAGGGAAGCATGTGACCAGCCCATTCAAGTAGGTGAGACTATTGAAGAATTTTTTTAAGATAATGCCTTGCTGCTTGTGAACTTATTAAATGAGCTTCCCCACTTTGTTGAGGAGGAAGTGTATTCTTTCATGGAAAAGGAGCATAAGGGACCACAGTCTGAAGATTTTTTTTCAATTATCCAACAGGGATATCAGCTCCTTAGTCAAGAAGATCAGACTGTAGCAGCCAATGAACAACCTGCATATTACCTTCAATCAACATATTTTCAAAGAAAAGATGAAGTCTTTAGAGAAGATAAAGAGATCAAGCAAGAGGAGAGTTCAAGCTTTACCTTTACTAGAGGCTGTCAAATCAGGTACCTAGCTCAGATGGAGTCCAATACAACACCAAGCACCAATCCTATACCTACATATGGAGGTACAACAAAAGAAGATGTCCAAGATGCACTGACAACCAAACAAGAGTATGTTCAACTCATTTGTCCTCCTTTGGTTGACAATACGTATGGTCTGTTTGGTAAGGTAAGAAAATTTATTCACCTCTTTCAAGAGGCAGTGCATCGTCTTGGTCAACTTTCTTCTATTTTTTACGTTTACTCAGTTGTCCTTAAACATGCTAGTCACTACATATTGGGTAGAAAGGGTAGCTATTTCAACCATCCTGTGAATGGCTTTGTTTGACCAATTTCTTATTGGTTAGTATAGGGTAGGTTTACTTTCTATTTCTTTCCCTAAGTGTTGTTTCAACACATGTAAATAGTTTTCATTATGTAGTTTTTCTTGTTTTCAATAAGTTTCCAAGTGATCTGTTTCTCGAGTTACCATATGTTATAGCCATGTACAAAGTTGCGCTTGATCTTTTCTGAGTTGTCCCAATGACTCTGTTCCCAATGGATAGGCCTAGGCTACTGGTTTATGTGTTTAGCAAGAAAACATCCAACAAAGGTCGCCAGAAATGTTACCTAATTTTCACCCTCAGGCTCAATTAGGCAAACCAAATTGTGTTTAACAGGTTTGAGAAGGCCAAATGGAGCATTCAGCCTAGGGAAAAAGTCATGAATCTGATGCTAGGTCACAGGGAACTCAGTGAAGAAGCCCACCTTGTTCAGGTTCAGAATGAAAATCTTCTAAGGAGAGAGTCGCCAAGACCCCAGGAATGTCACAGCGAGTGGGATTCACCTACAGGCCCCTATCGGCAAGACATCGATCATCGTCCCGGCAAAAAAAGGACATTCATTTCGGCGGAAGTTCTTTTCTTCGGAGAGAAGTCTCGGCAAATGCACTGGGTCTCACCGACAAAGCAAAGTAGGATCCCTTCAGCATATGTATGCAGGTTTCGTTAGGAGGTCTCGCTGAAGTCACAAGGTCTCCCCAACTTGCTCGTGGTCTCGGCAAAGGTTGGTGCCTTCGCCAGAATTTCTCAGAAAATGAAGGAGGTCTCCCCAACATATTTTCCCTCGGTGTAATGTCTTGTCATTGGGGTAATGTCTAACCGACATAAGATGTCTCAACGAATGAAGGTGGTCTCGGCCAAGGAAAATGAAGTCGCCATGAAGTCTCGGTGAAAGCAAAAGGTCTCACCGAAAGGATGCCTTCGGCGTATGTAAGCGGGCTTCGCCAGAAGGTCTTGGCAATTAGGAATTGTCTCGCCGATAGAAAGGGGACCCCACCCAAAGAAGTGGAGCTCAACAAAGGATATGGCGTTCAGTATAACGTCTTGTTGAGGGATCGGTGTGAGGTCTCACCGAGATTTCGATGTCTCGCCGTCCGAAGAAAAAGTAGCTCATCGCCGAAACAAAAAGGAGCCCGGTGAGAGGTCTGGCCGACAGGCCAATGTCTCGCCAACAACAAAGGGTCTCACCAAGAGTCTTCCCAAAATGTAGAGTTCGCCGAAGGAAAAATAATTCTATAAGATGTCTCGGGAAATGAAGGTGGTCTCAGCGACAAAAGCAGGAATCGTTATGACTGGGGGACCTCGCTATGAAGTCTTCCCGACTTGCCAGAGTCTTACCGAAAGAAATGAAGAGCTCGGTAGAAAGGGGTGCATTTGGGGTGACATCAATCAACTCTTGCCGAAGATGAAGGGCCTTGGGGTAACGTTTTTCCTTCAGTAAAACATCTTGCCGACTTGCCAGAGTCTTGCCGACTAAAGAGGAGCTCGGGGAGATGGAAAAATGAAAAGGAAAAGGAGACAAGAGGAAGCTCGATGAGAGGTCTCATCGACGAAAGAAGGATCTAACCGATACAGGATGAGCCTGGGTAGAAGGATCTGTCATCACTATGAGATCCTGTCGACTCGGTAGTGTCTTGTCAATGTTCTGAGCGATGACAAAGCTGACTTCGATATGACTTTGTGAGCTCGATAAGAGCTCTCATCGATGGTGTCATGTTATGTCAATAGCTTCAGAAGGGCATAATTGCATCGGTGAAACACTTCTAGTGTCTCGCCAAGATGTGATTCTACAGGAGGAGTTTTTGACCGCCCAAAGAAGCTGCATGGAGTTTACTCGATCAATTAGAAAGATCTGAAAGCGAGCCGTGGTAGTCTAAAGAACATCAACAGGATGAAAAGCAACGTGTATCTATTATGAGCTCAGGAGCATTCAAAGCGCTCAGCCGAAGAGGTTCAAGGTAGACACGATACCAAGAAGTGAAGGCGGTGGTTGTGAAAGATCTGAAGGATTCTCCGAGAATGTTTCTTCACCAACATAGGCGACATGGACACGCAGGGTGCAGCATTTAATTTCAATAAAAAGATCTAAGGGGTAGATCTTTTTTGACGCCTGATATTTTTTGTATGCCCTAAGGGGCCAACACATTATTGATATATAAGGAATTTTTTTCCTTTTTGTAAATAGTTCAAGTCATGCATCCAGAAGAGTTAGTGATTTTTATCTATCCTTCCTCAGTGGATGTATACTTTGTAACCCAACTAAAATCTGGAATGCAAAACAGAGTCCACCTTGAAATAAAGTACTAATGCTCTTACCACTCTCATTTCTGTATGTTAGCTTATGTATGTATTTCTTTAATAATGTTTTTCTAAATCTGTATTCATACCACAAAGCTGTGAAGTTTTTTCCTTCCTTCTTGAGATATGTATGTAGATCAAACCTGTCAAGAGTGATGCATAAGTCTAATGGGGTTATGTTCAGTAAGTAAAATAGCTGCAGTCTAGTTTCCCCTGTGTGTTTGCATCTTGTTTTCATTTCTCTGATTTCTTATCAACTCGGTGTATCACCATAGGAATAGTTCAGTATAGTTTCATTTTTGTATACACTCCTCCCTTTACCTCACAAAGATCATTAGTTTAGGTGATACCCAAAGGAAGCCGGCCTTCTCCGGAGGTTGACCTCTGTCTGTAAGAAACCCACATCTTTAGAGGTCTTCCAATGTTACACTGAGGTGTTGAACATTAGGTTCAATAGGGTGCAATTTCAGGTGATAACAATTCTCAAAGGAACTACAGTCATTTTGTAGACTACTTTTTGGCTCCATTGCATCAAGCAATTATAAATACTCCAATGCCTAGATTTCCTATGTCATGTAGAAATTGCATTCAACTAGGAAATTAAATACAATTGGCTGATTGGTACTTAATGAAATAATATATTGTGCTAAGATTTTATGGATCGGGAGTAGAGCCATACAAATGTCCAATACATATGAAAAAAAGGGTTTTTGCATTGGAATATGTAAGGCAACTGAAGAGTACTGATGAACTACACTTTTTCAATCAGGGGAAGAAGACCTTATTTCCTTCTTTACCTTTTTCATGTGGAGGGATCACATTCGAGAAAAAAGCATTTAAAGTGGCACATGATCTTTTGAATTTTTTTAATTTTGATGTTGTCTGTCACTGGCAGTATGATCCATGTGACACCATTAAATAAATGATTGTGGCTAGTAAGAATGCTGCAAGTGGAATTCAACATCAAAGTAAACCCTTGCTTGAAAACTTGAGAAACAAGGATTCTTGGGATGAGGTCAAAATAGCAATGGAAAAAAGTGCTGCTAAGAATGGTATTTCTTTTGAACAATCGTTAGCATAAATTATGGCATTGGATCGAAAGACAATTAGGAGGTACAACAACTTTTATGAAAAAGTGACAAACCATCTAGTAGAGTAAAAATACCAAATTCTCTAGATAAGGAAGTTACATATGAAAATTGATCACGATAAAAAAATGATGCATTTTGGTTTATGTGGAAGGAGCTAGGTGATCCAAGAGCTCTTGCAGAGTATGGAGATAATGAAGAAGATCATGAGTTTAGAAAATTGTGGAATATAGAGCATCCCAATGAACATGAAGATAAAGAAACTGATATGAATCTTATGATGATAGTGAAGAACAAAGCCATGCAAAAGCTAGTTTAAGTGAGGCCACAAAAGAACAATATACTTTAGGAGCAGCCATAGCTGAAAAAATGGGTTATGAAGGTGGTAGTTTGGGGTCCCAAGGACAAGGAATTCCTACAATAATAGATGTACAACATAGAAAACCAGTTGATAAATCTAGCCTTGGAGCTAATAAATTAGACCATGGGCATACAAGTAGAGCTGAAACAATTCAATTTGTTAGAGCTTCAAATCCTCATCCTCATGGTCAAATACAATCACAACTAGGACATGCCCATGGTGGAGAGCTTAGTGCAACTAGCACTGCCACTGGTGGCGATGGTAGGAGTAGTAGTACTAGTAGTGGTCAACAAGTGCTATGACAACAAATTACACACAAGATGACAACAATACAAGATACCACACAAACACTAGGTGATCAAAGCATACAAAAGAGACAAAGGATTTTGAATGGTCCAAGTCACACTACCAATGGATCCACCACAAAGGAGTTATTTCCAAGCACTCCCCCACTGCTAGTTAGTGTGGCTGCAACATCATTAGCAACTGCAAGTAATCCTATTCCTTTTCCATTCAAGCATTCCATTGTTCATGTGTCCCCAGGTTTTGATTACATTAAAGAGTTTAAAAAGAAATCAGACTTGTATAAAAAAGAAAAGAAGCAACTGATGGAGAGTGCATCTATTGTAACTTTAGAGCCTACAACAACCATTGTATTACCCACATTTGACACAAATAAAGAAATCATTGAGTACACAATTCTTGTTCCCACAGTTCAAAACAAACCAGCAAATCATATGGATTGATCCGAATACCAGATGAGTAATTTTTGATTGGATTTTTCTGGACTTCAAAATATTGACAAAATTATTGTATCAAAGAAGAACAATGAATTGGTGTACAAATCATTGCTAAAGTAAGATAGAGAGAAGAAAGGTTGCAAACTCAAATAGAAAAGTTATTGGCATACCTAGCAAATGAGAAAGCAAAGAGTAAAGCAATAGATAACAAGAGCAATGAATTAGAAAAAAGAATAAATTTTTTTCCTCTACATCAATAAGAAAAGAGGATAAACAAAATGAGAGAGAAGTGAATGAACTGAAGCAAATGCTAGATGAGATCAACAAGAAATATGATGAGTTAAAATCCATTTTAGAGAAATTAAGACTAAGCATTACGAATGGAAATGCACAGTGGGAACAAAAATTGGAGAAAGAGAGAAAAATAAATGAAAGATTGGAGGTAGAGCTGATGGAGCCAAAAAAAGAAATTAAATCTTGTCAAAATAAGTTATCTACATTTTGTAGAGAAACAATGAGACATATGAAACCAAATATTTGGGATGAAATAATGTAGAGGATTGATCATTTGTGCGACATGTTTCAATTGATTGATGCTATCATAATACATTATAAGAAGCTCAACAAATATTTAGTGGACAAAAAAAATGTGCTAGCATTAGATAAATCTGCAAATCAAGTTCAACAAACATTCTACAAAGTGAGTGACAATGATTTGAAATCAAAAGGGATTATTAATCGACCTGCAACCTCAATGACATTGTTATTTATCATTGAAAAGTGTTTGGGAATTTGTGAAGCAAAGGAATATTTGCATTTGGATACAGACAAGATGAAGAAGGTGGATGAAAAGGTAAGGAACTTCATAGAGCTTGGTTTTCCAGAGGATTTTGATACAAATGAGCAATTCATTGGAAAGAATGATTTCAAAAAGAAGATGGAGGGTGCAAGGAGGATTGATTTGGACCAATTTCCTTAGAACCCACATGTGATGAACTATTTGGATTTCATCAAACCATTGATAACCTTGAATGCAAAATTGACTAAAGAATTCAAGATAGGTTCCAATTTCAATCATGAAATGTTAACAAATATTAAGTCAAACAACATCAATTAGAAAAAATGACAATTCCACCACTTGAACAGTGGAAGTTGCTAGAAAAGGTGATACAGTGATTTGATTTTTGATAATATGAGTTTCCAAGTTCCAACTTAGCTCTGTACAGAGTTGTCTTTTTGAAATATTTTGCATTACCAATGATTCTATGTATTTCTTCATGTGAAAATCAATAAAAAAGCTCAAATTCAGACTTCAATAATGTGTTGATGTTCAATTATCTATATTATTTATTTTATCATTTGAAGAAAATTTTTAGTAGTGGTTTCAACTACTAGATACACATTAAATGATTGTTGATGTTCATTTTTGTATATGCTACTAATACTATTGTTAATATGTTATTAAGCATTGAGTTGAGTGATGAATCACTAAGTACATGTTCAAGTTTTACTTTTAACACAATTAAAATATGAGATTATTAATAATATGTTAATTTAGCCATACAAACCTATGATTCCATTAGAGCATTTTAATTAATTATTTATATGAATTCATGGTTTAATCAAGGTATTTTAACTGATTCATTAAACCGAAGTCAAAATTAATCAAGGTATTTTAACCTTTAAAGAAATTGGAAATTCCTTTGAAAGATCAAACATCCAAAACTGGGTATTCACACAACACCAACCTCAATAGAGGTAGATCGATTAAAAGATTATTTATGAATGTTTCTCTCAAATTAGAAAACTAGAACCATAGAAAATGCACTTAACATATTTAGATCAGTGCCTTATCTCAGGGTATGGATTCAAAATGTAGTAAATTGAACTATAAGGTGATTTTAATTCTAGGCATCCATAATCTCAGTGAAATTGCATTACAACTCACACATCAATACTCAGAATCCATGACTACTTATCATCTCCACTAAAAATTTAAATGAATTCATGCTTTAATCAAGGTACTTTAACTGGTTCATTAAACTAGAGCCAAAATTAAAACATACATCAATGCAAAATGACAAAGAAGGTTAATGAAATGATCATTGATCAAATTTCATTAATAATCCAAGTAAAATGTTACAGTTGGAGAGATGGTAGACTCAAAATATTTGGATTATTAATCAGGCATGCCTGGAAACCATACAATTGACAAAATCTATCTGCTTGATTCAAAACCTAAGATAAGAACTCAAAATGTATTTTCTCTATGTTTTCTATTTGCATATTTAGATCTAGAATTCAATAAGAGACCCACACTAATGTCCCTAAATTCCCTTTTATAAGAATAAGGGAGAAAAACAAGCTTTAGGCCAAAAAGTAAACATGTCACATTTTAATTTTACGCTATAACATATATTCCCTTTACAGTTATATTTGCACTTTCAAATGGATGGAAACATACATGAGACAAAGGTTATTTCCATTTTTTGAAGAAAATAATCTCGCCTTCTAAAAGGAACTTTGTTGAAAAGAATAATATTCTAACCATTGCAACATCTTTATTCTTTTGAGAAAAATGACAAAAGCATCCAAAAGCAGGGAAAAGTGGATCATAATCCAAGTTAGCATCCAAGTCACCAGTAGTCATCATTTACCTATGGTGTTTTCAATTGGGAGACACATATTTTAATGCATTATAATCTCTAAGGCCAGACCTACACTATACTTGACCATGTATACGTGTTTTCCATCCCTGTGTTTACAAATCCAATTCATCAATAAATATCCTCTTCCATATCTCATATTCTACATCATATGGCCAATTGAATCCAATGATTTCATCCATCTTCTTTCTATATGGGGCATACTTTTGTCATCACTGAATTGGATTCTTTACCAAAATATTATAGGAAGTTGATGATGAAAAATAGTTTCTTAAGAGTATTCTTTAATATATCAATATCAACACTCTCACAAATGAGATATGCTTGAGAAACAATAGTTGTAACCACTTGGTCCTTCCATATTTGTAGAGGTTTTACCTCATCATATGTATGTTGAATATCAGGTACCAATACCAACTCTGCCTCATCAAAATTTGACTTCAATTCCCTAATTTTCATTTCTAAAGGAGCAACATACCCCTAAAACTTCTACTCTTTAATCCCATTAATGAATTTATAAGTTGGGCTAATCTTTGGATACTTCTTCTTCTGATGTGCAGCCCCAATTTCCATAAGTTTCAAGTTCTCAACTCTAGGAATCCATCTATCCAAGATTGGGGTAGCTAGATCTTTATCTATTTTGGATAACCTTATTGCTTGTAGCATCAAAGAATAATTTGAATGAATACTATTTAGTTTTCCCTGAATATTTTCATTCATATGTTCAAAAATTGTATCAACAATCTTGGAATTGTTCTCATACATTGTGTCTTGCACCTATGTAAAAAATCTCTTATACTCATCAATCTACAAAAATAGTTGCTACTTGGTGGGCTCATTTGATGGAGCTCCACCCGATGTGCTTGGCTCCTCAATTGTAAGTGATTCCTTACCCATGTTGTATGAAATTATTTCTAAAGAATGTGTTGATGGAGGAGGAGATTGATGATGTATCATTGGAGAAGTGGGTGCAACATAACCTAAGTTAGTTAGACCCTGAGCTCTCAATGTTTCCATTTGTTTCATATACAGTGCCAACTCTATTTCTAGTTCATCTACCCTTTATTGACTCTTATTATATTCATCAACAAGTTCATTATACTTACTCCTATACATATCTTTGTCAGTAGTGAGTCTCTCCATTGTTGCTTTAGTAAATTTTTCAACATTTACTGTCATATGAACTACTTCTAATGTTGGAGTGTTAGAGACTCTCCTTATAACTAGTTGCCCACTGAAGTCAATTGGTTCAACAACTCTTGGCTTCCTAGATCCCAAAGATAATGACCAAATGGACAAGGCATCCCACTCTTCACTAAATGTTGATCCCTGAAGTGCCAATTTGGCCTCCTCTTCATTTTGGAACAAGGGATTTTCATACCTCCTTATGGTGTCTAGCACAACTACATCAGCGATATCCCACTCGGGTAACAATGACACACCACTTGTTTGTACAAGTGCTCTTCCCTCCTCAGTTGTATTATCTTGGAATTCCTTCCTTATAACTTTCCTTACATTTTCCTTAATGATGATTCCAGTGAGTTTCAGATATAGGCTCCTTTCTTTAGCCACATTCTCTGCATATTCTGAAGCTTTTTCTCTCCATACAAAATCCTTTAATTATTTTGTCTCAATGAAAGAATAATCCACCATGAATGCCTTGCAGGATTCTTTCCTCAAGTCATCTACATTATTTAAACCACTAAGATCAGCCTTTCCAAGTCTAAGGCTACTTTCTCTTGAACTTGATGCAACCTCCCATGTGGGAGAAGGCATTCCTTGCTACATTCCTCCAAGAGTAACAAGAATATCATCCTCCTCTATATCAGGGTAATCAACTACCCCTCTCACCTCAGTCTTTTTCTTCTTGAGTGGTGGCTGCTCTGATGGGGTAGGACTTCCTAGGGGTGAATCCACATCAATTATAATAGGTGGAGCCTATATTGGAGGTGATGACACTAATATCTTAGGAGAAGTTTCCCTTGATCCCTCTGATGTAGTAGGGGTTGGAAATGTTTGTTGTTTCTTCATTTTTGCCTTCTTCTTGGAGTAGATTCTGATCTTTGGTTCTCGCTGATAAGAGGGTCTTTCCTCCAATACTACCAAAGGATCTTCTTCAACTACTACTAATTTCCCCTTGTTTTTTATTATACGTTCTTCCCTCAAGACACCCACTATGCTCTTGAAATTGTTAAAACATATATAATTCTATTCAATTCACCCTTAATATTAGGCATAAGGTCATAGTTGGGATTATATCTTTTAACTTTCTCCACCATCTTATTGAAAGAAAGATACTTTTCTTTCCTCTCCTCTAGTTTTTGAAAGTCCAAGATATTCCTAATTACATCCTTAGGATAATAAAAATTGTGCACAAAGGAGCCACTCCTATTCTTTTCCTTTAATGCAACAATAAAGCCCTTAGGGTCATTCTTCTTTGGGCACATAGTTCTCAATTTGTATGGTGCAAGAATCTACCCCAAGTCCTTCCATCCCCCCTTTACCATTACAAAATCTGCAAATGTTGTCCATTCAGGGAATAATGAGCCCTTCCTTAGTGTCTTGGGCAAGTGTACCATTTGAGCTCCTCCCAATTGTCTCATGATCTCCAAGAATCTAATCCTCAGTGGCAAATCTCTTGGTAGTACATATGGATTCACATTTGTGCCATAAATTCTGAAGATTGTTGTGTTGAGATATGGGATTATATCCCCCCAATTGTGGCTCAAATTTAGATCGTTCCTCTTTTCCCTGGGCCTCAGGAAATCATGGATCTCTTTGGGGATCCTTGGTGGATCACGAATCAGGAATCTCCTTAGTTTTGATGCAAAGACATTGTGGAACACCACATAGTCAAATCTCTGATTATTGTTATCAAGAACTTGGGTCAAACATTGGACAGGTATATCGATATCATCCTCCTTTTTGTTCAATGTCATATCTTTACGAAAATTCTTCTCTCCTTTGCATAAGAACATATGCATCAAGATAGAACACCACCATAACTTTACCCAGTCTTTTCCACCTTTTAATTCAACCAAACCCTTGTGGATGCGTTCTTCCAAATATGTGGCATAGTCATAAACTACATTGAAATTCGGGTGCTACAAATGTGTTTCCATATACATATATTCCCTCTGCATAGTAGTTGGTGGATCAAAACCAATAATCTAGCATAAGGAGTACACTATTTTCTTGAAGTAGTTGGAAAAATACTTCATAGGGAAGGGTTCTAATTCATTTTTAGCAATCCTTATTTGCTTCCTATTCTTCCCAACCCCAGTGCTTGCAATGTGTATGGGAAACAATGTTGTTATGAACAAAACCTTGGTATTCTCATATTCTTTTCTAAAGGAATCAAGATCGATAGGGATCATATCCTTGTTCCACTCATGCAACTAGAAAATTTTGGCAATCTCCTCTCTAGTTATCTTGAGCATTTCAACATCGTCAAATGCTCTGACCACTCTGGAAATTGGATCATACCTTGCAGAAATATCCTTCAATAGGTCTATATCCATGTATATAATGTTGGTAACTACTAGCTTTCCCATGTATAATCTCCAAGGGTTGCAAATAGGAACCCCAAGATTTATGTTTTCAAACCAATGTTGGAACAATTTCCATCTAGTGAATGGTAACTCTACATCCTTAATAAAAAATTGCTTATCCATTAACCCTTCTTTAATTCTAGTGCCATAAAACATAGCTCTTCCCTCAACCTTTTTGTTAGTGGATGGTTTCAATTGGTCAACAATGTCTTGGGAGAGAAGTCTGGATGTGGTTGCAGAACCAGAAACTTGTGCTTTAGGCACCATTGGTAGTGAGATAAGTTCAGAATAATTTAGGGTTTCAATTCTAAGAGGTTTAAAACCTAACTTTTCAATTCAAAACCTACCGAGGGCGTGTTTCAAACTAATCTATGGTTTTGACATAAAGAGGTTCAAAACTTAGCTTTTCTATTCAAAACCAAGGGCACAACTCAAAGCTATCATTTCAATGGGTTTGACAAAAAAAATCAACTTATATGCAATTTCAAACCACTATAAAGAAACTAAAAAGAACGTAGACCAATTCAACTAAAAGAAACAATGAATATTTATCCTAATTCAAGATAGTTTGGATAAAGCATAGAGAATGGCATTTGTTTTACTTATGGATTTTTCACTTGTAGGAAACCCTAATTTTATTTTTGATCACGTTGAACTTTGGAATGCTCTTCTCGATCTCTTGGATGCTACAAACTCATTTACAATCTTCAATTATGTTGAAAACTAATCTTTTATGTGCATTACATCAATATTAGGTAGCTCTAGATGTCTTTTTCACCATTAATACTCGCTCACACGAAGCAGAATAACTCTCATGTTCACATATTTGATTTTGGATATCGATCGTCGATCTCCTTGTGAGATGGCACTTTGGACAACTCAGACTAAGTCAACAAGTTTTGACTTTCGGTCGCCATCATTCACCTATCGTTTGGAAAATGAAATTCTACTGGCTAGAATGCTAACTCATTCGTTGTGGTCTCCACCTTCTTTTCCAAGTTGCAGAAGAAATCTACGTGTCGTTCACCTGCTAACCTCACTACTTTTCATAAAACATTATTTTATTCCCGTGGGGTGAGCAGGGAACGATTGAGATCAAATCTCAACATTGCATGTGGATCGTCCATTTAAAACCTTAAGGCATCAAGTATGTGAGTGGAAACCAGGCCCCACACTTTTAGTGGAACACGTTTCTTTAGCCTATTGACCCCACAACATTTTAGAAAGTATTATTTTATTCCCATGGGGCCAGTGGGGAATGACTAGGATGGAATCCTCCGATCTAACAGTTTGACTTAGGAAGATTAAATCAATGGTAATGTTGGATGACCAACGAACCTAGACCAAGGGGAATGGCTAGGATCAAATCCTTAGATCCAACTGTCAAAAAATATTAACCATCGATTTGAACACCTTTAGTCATCATTGCCTTTGAGCAGTGGTAGGAACCACCAAAAGGGTGTCTAGGTGTCACTTGCTTGTTGTCCCTCTGGCTCCATAATTTGATTAATTTAATCCTACGGGATGGAGGGGAACCAATAAAAATCAATCAATGGGACTTGCCAAGCATAACAAAGGATTTTAATAAGCATGTGCACTTAATACATGAATTAAAATGGGCCACCTACCTAGGTTTATAACATGAACAATATTGAGTGAATATTAAAACCCAAACTTAGGGAAAGAACAAGAATTAAAGAATTTTATGACCCACATAAGGCAAGGCAAGATTTATAAGGGTTCTACGAGTAGCAACCAGGAACACTAGGCTCAAGGGGTTGGTGAGTAAATGGACACAAAGCATAAGATATGACTTAAGAGACTAAGAACAGGTAAAACCCTATCAACTTCGAATTAGATTATTAGAATGTAGGTAAAAAGAAAAGACA
Source organism: Sequoia sempervirens (assembly GCA_007258455.2). Lineage (NCBI taxonomy): Eukaryota > Viridiplantae > Streptophyta > Pinopsida > Cupressales > Cupressaceae > Sequoia > Sequoia sempervirens. Next base: position 258,536,911 of record VDFB02086081.1, read on the forward strand.
CTAATATCTTTGATTTTGAATATAGTATCAACCTATCTTGCTCTGCAGTATTGTATTCACTTTCATCTGACTCAAAATAATCAACAATTATTTATAAGTTATGGATGTTGAACTATTAGCTTCTGTTTAAGGAATGGATTAATATTCCTTTTAGTTATTTATCAAAGATTTTGTGAATGAAAATGCAATAGGAATAAGTAGTGCGATAAGTGTTGTTCTTTAAAAATTATGCAAAATCACATATCAAATTCAATATCTTGGAATACAATATAAAATATCACAATTTCATGGAATACAATATAAAATATCACAATTTCATGGAATACAATATAAAATATCACACTTTCATGGAATATAATATAAAATATCATCAACTATAGTTTGGAATATGATTCATGAATTGCAATATAAAATAAAATATCATGAAGTGCAATGATTTATAATTTCATGGAATACAATATAAAATATCATCAAGTACAATTTGGAACAATTGAAACTAATTCATGAAGTACAGTATAAATACCTAAAAGCTGCTAATTCTCTTCCATATCCCAAATGGAGTTGGGGTCCCGAAACTGATGTTCATCTTGAGATAAAGTAAAAGAGTCGTCTTGATTCTGAGTCTTAGTCTACTTTTCATTTTCTTCAGCCTGCGTCTCAAATTCAACATTCATTATGTAATTTGTTTCAATGTCATTTTTCCCACTATCATTGCTAGTGCCACCAGTACCAGCATTTGGAATTGGAGTGTTGCACAATCTGGTCCCTCTTCTTTCACATGTGGACCTCCAGATTTTGAGTGCCCTTTCAAAAGGAAATTTTTTGACATTATACATTGTTCCTTTCATCCTCAAGAAATTTTCCAAATTCTTGTCTAGTTTGTTTCTTAACTTTTATTTCAAAAATTCCAATGTTTTGAAAACTCTCTCATCCTCCACCGACTTCAATATCATTGTTTGACATAAATCAGCAAGTTTGAAATATTTTGATATCGTACCATGCAATATTTCACTCTGACCTAAGTTTGTCCAAACCTTTGTTATTGATCTCGGTTCAAAGGCCTTCTCCATGCCCATGGAATCATACTGGTCACTCATATCTATTGAAAAATTCTTACATTGTTTCTAAGATTAGCTTCATTTAAAATTCCTTCTATTATCCACTCATTGTATGTTACACTTTTCAAAAATTGTTCGATCAAGATTTTTACTTTATCATGAAAATATTTTGGGTTATCCCGATTTACCCAAAATTGAGGATACACAATATCCATGGCTTCAAGTATTTCATGTCAAGGGAATCTTTCATGAATCTTTGAGGAAAGAGATTTTGTAGTTTCCTTCAAATTATCACTAACAGATTTAACAATGTTGTTAAAATCTTCCTCGTTAATAGCTACTTGTCTGCTAGAGTACTTGGCTTTCTTACAATGGTACATTGGTATTTCATATGCATGTACATAGATACATAAGTGCCCACTTGCATTAAACTGTAAATAATTATCAGGATTATTCAAATCAGTAATTTTCTGCCACATGAAATAATTTGGTCTTTCTTGTGTTAGATCTAGATATAGATGATCAAGTGCCAAGCATGTATGTTTATGTAGATTGGCATATTCATAAATATACATAGTTCTATCTTGGAATTTCTCCACAGGATTTTTCATTACATCCAGCATGGGGAGAAGACTAGCTAAAGTCAAGAGTGTCTCTATATCGCTTAACCTATGTAAGAGGTCATGAGCTTTGTCTATTGTGTTGTGATGCTCGTACATTACTCCAATCAAGGATTGATATTCTGAAAGAACTCGTTGCACTAGTCCATGCAGGGAGATCCATATGGTATAGACATCCTTGAGAAGCGTGTTTCCTGGTGTTATTTCCTTAGCAAAAATTTGAAATTTTGTGAATGTTTGGGACTTCGACAAAAGTATGCGTAGATCTCACTGACTCGATTTTCAACTTTTGATACTATAGGAAACTTGCTTACAATTTTGAATGCTAAATTCATTTTGTGGGCCATGCACTGAATGCCAAGCATGTATGGTCACAAGTAGTTTGTAACTTTGTGCAAGCACCACTCCTTTGACCTTACATCACTACAACTCCATCAACTCCTACATACACCAAATTTTTGGCAATTGTCAACTCATCCATACCTATAATTTCATTGAAATATTTCTTGACTAGTTCAAATAGATTTTGCGATGTTGAACTTTCCTTCATTTTATGAACACAAAGAAGATGATCTTGGTGAACATGTTGTTCTACGGTATACAAATGCATATAGACCCAAGAAGTATTGTCTACCGTAGTAACCTCATCTAAAGATAATGTAATGAATTTTGAATCTTTTACTTTCTCCTTTAAATATTCCTTTTCCACTGCAACAAGATATTTTTCCCATTCCCATCTAGCGCTAACTGACCAATGTGAGAAGGGAAAGTAAGGAACACCCAAAAAAGACAATAGACTAGAATATTCTAGGTATTCTATCATAGGATTCCCTCTCGACAAAATATGAAAAACAACACTCATCTGAATGTAAACCCGACAAATAACATTAAATATGACTTAATTCCTGACACCCACTTACAAGTCCAAGGTGGGACCCATTTTCCATGGGTGGTAAAAGAGTCCCTCTTGGCTCCAAATTTAAAATATTTCTAATTTTCTTTCAAGTTTTTATTCAAAATTGCCTTATGTCGGCCTGTGATGTATTATTGGGTTACTAAGGCACAAGTGTATATATAAGTGTTTTTCTCCTCATTTTACATCTCCCATTCACCCATTCATTCACTAATTCATCCAAGCATTCAATCATCCATTCAAGAACTTTGCATCATTCAATCAAGCATCAATCAAATATCTTGGAGCAACCATTGATATATCTTTAGATTTCTTCAACAAGGTTGTGGTAAATTTAGGACATTTGCATGTTGTTTATTCATCTTTCCTTGTTCAATTCATTTCATTTCTTCATTAAGGTTTTGATTACCAAAGTGGGATTTGACCAAGGAAAATCCCTATAACCTAACCCTTAACCATTTTCCCCCTTTTGCATGTGTGTTTGCAGACTTGTGTATGTAGATTAATCAAACAATTAGGTGTTGAAAAGTGGTAAAGAAGTCAACAAAGTGTTTCAAGTCAACCACATCCTATTTCAAGCTTGGAGGCTACCTACAATCCGTTTTTTGTAGATTTGAGTCCATCAACCTGACAAGAAGACACGTGCATTTTTTGAACTATAGAATTGGTCCCTCATTTCACAAAATTTGGATCTAGACAGCCAAAAACTAGTTTTTAGGACTTTTTGCTAGTAGCAGGATTAATTCGCCATTAGTGGTGAATGAGTCCCACTGGTAATTTTCACTTATTTCTGTCAGCATTCAAGACACTCTAGATTCAACATTTTTTTCCCAAGTTCACTTTGTTCAACCTTCTTCCAATTTTGTTATGCATTTGTTCATACTTTAGTTTATGCTTGCATATCACACTGTGTTTTCAAAAATTGCATATTTCTTAGGTTTTACATTCATAATCACTCAATTAGTTCATTTAGCTGCATTTAGATCATCTCATTTAACCTTAATCACATCATACATTTCCTAATTTGATTGAACCACATTGATTTTGGGTGGTCTATCTCTCTCCTTTTAGGTGAAAAGCCCTAAGAGTGCAAGAGTAGCCTATAGTCCCCACTTCAAAATCTATGGTTCAGCCTCAAGTGTACCTTGACATGCAACAAGCTTTGAAATTATTTGTTTATACTCTTCACATTCTGTGGCATACTTAACATGAAGACATTCTTCTTTTGATTTCCATCGTACAACTAATTGTTCCTTTCCATCTATGATTTGTTTTTCATAAACTTTACCGATATGCTTTTCTATAGTGTCAAGCTTTAGCTGCAACTTCTTGTCTCTTCTACATTTCCGACTACAAATCATACACATCCATTATGTTGCACTTTCAACATCGTTTGCTTTCCCCACTAGTACAATGAATGGGTACTTTGACAACCAACCAAGTTGAAAATTCCTTGTCATTTCCCACTAGCGCCCCATTTTTTATTTTCCTTTTCTTTTCTTGCTACCAACATCATTTTGATCCAATTCAATTATCTCATTTTGGCTAACTAGGGTATACCTTGGAACATCTTCTGTGGTATTTTCATCCTCATTTGATACTGTAGACACCTAAATTTGGACACTCACATTTGTCTAAATATCCTCTTACTCGCGTTAATTAGGTAATATTTCTATTATCTAATTAATATCCTTAAATTCTTCTAAATCCCTAAGGTATTTAGTTAATAATTAGATACTTTACCCTTTATCCCCCTTTTTCCTCAAAGAATTAAATAAATAATACATTTATTTAATTCCTCACATGTTACATCCTCCATCACTTTTCCTTAATCTTAATCCACACCCTAATCTCATCATTAGGGATGTGCACATGTCTAATCCTTGATTAGGATGTGTCACATCCTCCAACTTTTGCAAGTTGGCTCCTAATCTTCATTAGCCACTAACTATCTTATAATCACTAATTAGCTAGTCCAATCAACATCTTGGTCAACTCTCTCATTTCCCAAGGAATTTTTAATTCATTTTTGTCTTCCCCATGTGAATTTAAAATTCACTTTTATTCCTCCAAGGAATCTCCTCTTCCCCACGTGAATTTAAAATTCACTTTTAGTCCTCCAAGTTTTTCCTCTTCTCCATGTGATCATTGAGAGGTCACATTAGTCACATGGGTTAGGAACCTTCTATTATAAGCACCTTGTCTTATCCAAGGTACTTCTCAACTTCCTTTTTGGGAACCTTGTCTGATCCTCAAGATATTCCCAATCATGTGAATTTAAAATTCACTTTTATTCCTCCAAGGAATCTCCTCTTCCCCATGTGATCATTGAGAGGTCACATCAGTCACATCCCAAAGTACTTGTCCTTCTTCCACATCATTTGTACCCTTTCCATCTCACCATGTCCTTTGGACACTTCATCCTCCACATGGCAAGATGTGATGGCTTGTGAGTCCTCAACTCACCATATCCCTCCATCTTGGTCATGGTGGCTCAATCTTGACCGTTGAATTCTCTAGAGAATTCAATTTCTTCTATAAATAATCCCCCTTCTCATTCATTCAGGGACCTTATTCATTTTAGCACACTCATTTAGCACTCAATCCATTCAAGCATTCATCAAACACTTGCTCATCCTTTTCATTCAAGCACTAGTTCATATCCTCCATTGTTTGACATTTCCAAGCTTGCATCCCCTTCATTTACATTAATCTCTTAGAACACCCACATCCTCCATTGCATCTTCACCTATTTGCATATTTTTTTAGATAATATTGCCACCAAAGGATCACACATCCAAGCGTTAAACAAGGGCCAACCAAGGATCAACACAGATAAAGGTATACTTACTCACTTTATCTTTTCCTTTGTTTGTGTTCAACGTAGCCCAATCTTGAAGTGGTCTAGTGTTCTTTACTTTGCAGATCTCTTAGTTATTTTTGCATGTTTAGGGGTAATAACACTTGCACATAGATACATTTTGATTTAACTCAATGAAAATCTCACCTTGACATTCCAGTGGCGGTGAGGTATTGTGAATGCCTTCTTCATTAATATTTGGTGGAAGAGTTGATGATGTAACTCCATCTTGATCTGATGGATTAGAAGCATTTCCAATTCCAAAGTAATATTGTATGGTACCTATATGTTTTGGGTGTTTTTATGGCCTCCCAGTCCCTTCACTACCCTAAGTAGTCTTACCCTTGATGATCGACATAGTGATCTCTCACTTTGAATAAAATCTAGAAAAAAAGTCTTCTTTTTTAAGAAGGACAGAGAATATAGATCCCATTCCCTACTCAATATCATCTTTAAGATTGAAGCAAGAATGGAAAAGCGATAAATAAATCTTATTACTAATAACACTATGAAGAAATGAGCTCTCACCTTTAAGTCTACGTTTTCGGCTTTTGTTGACTTCCTAATTGAGAACCTTAGAACTGAACAAAATGTGTAAGAATAAATGACAATTTCGATTGTATTTATATCAATCCATATTTGGAAAATTTTGTGGGATTTTTAAATGGTATATTAAAAATTTGGTGAATCCCACATGCTTATACAATGATATGTTGTAATTTTCAAGGTGAAATATGTCCTCAAATGTAATTATTTTTTAATGTTATTGGTGAAATAGGTCCTCATAAGCAACTATTTATAATTTTTAATTCATGAAATGGGTCTTCACAAGCAACTATTTGTAAATTTTAATTGGAAAAATGGGTCCTGATACAATGTTGTTTTAATAGTATTGGAAAATATGTAGGTTTTTTATTACATGCTTCTGGGATTCCAGGCGAAAATATTAATCGATCCATTTGAAACACGTAGTTTGTTATGGCAAATTTGTTGCTTAAATATGCCTCATAAAAAAAATCGTTGGCAAATGGACATGCATTGGACTGATAATTTGTAAAATTTGGGTGATTTGGACACCTTGTTGGGTGTGATTAATTTTCCAATTTTGACTTGGTCAATTTGTAGAATTCACCAATTGGCAAAGATTCGCCACTAAAGTTTGCCTTGATTATTTGTATATATTATATTATAATATGATATTACAATAGAATATATATATTATATTATAATAATATATATATATATATTATAAATATAAATTACCTCTTATTATATGTCAATCTGTGTCATCCCTTATAAAAAGGGATAGGGATGACCCGACCAATTTTAAAAAACAATCTAAAACAAAATGGATATTCGTTTCTTGCATGTTAAATAAAAAAGAGAGATCGAGAGTCATTTTTTCTTGGGTTATTCTCTACTACGCATTGAAAAGTAACAAAACAACTCAAATATATGTTTGCTAGTGGATTTTCTTTCCAAAATCACCCACTAATCAGAGGTATGTTGGATTGTTAATGTTTATTTTCAAAAAAAAATTTGGCATTATTTTTGAAGAATTTTAGTGCAAAAATAGGTTTTTGAATATGCATATTAGTTAGCTAGCATTAAAAATTTTGTTAATTTTTAAAATTTTCAACATCAAACAGGGTTAACAATGGCTAAGAATCCCAACCCTAGTCCAGATGAAAATCCTGCTCATCTAAATCCTCCTCCACCACCAAATTATCCATTGCAAAATGTATCCACTATCCATGAAGCTATCGATGGAAATTTAAATGAATTGAGAAACATATGTTGGACATATAAGACACCCTCACTTGTCTGATAAGAAAACCACATTAGAAACAATAATTTCCAATGTTGAGACTAACAAACCAACATATTAGGTTTGTAGAGTGGTGATAATCCATGATGAAACATTATGCTAATGGCTTATCGTATGATGAAGTGAGGGAACTTGACATTACAAAAGCCCAATTAGCACAACTATTTACCAATTGCAAATTTGGACAACCCATAGATGTGTGCAAGCCTAAATTTTTGATTAAATTCTATCCCTCTCTCTCTCTCTCAAGTCTCTCCCTCCCTCTATCCCTCCCACCCTACCTACACAACTCTCTCTCACTCCAACCCCCTCTTTCTTAGGTCTCTCCCACTCCCTCTCTCTTAGGTCTCTACCTCCCTCTATCCCTCCCACCCTACCTACATAACTCTCTCTCACTCCATCCCCCTCTCTCTCAAGTCTCTCCCACTCCCTTTTTCTCTCTCATGTCTCTCCCACTCCCTCTCTCTCTCGCAAGTCTCTCCCTCCCACCCTAACTCTCTCTTTAAGGATGATCCCTCTACCCCTCCAACCCCCTGACTCTCTCATGTTTCTCCCTCCTACCCTAACTATAACTCTCTCTCTCTCTATGCTCCCCCCCTCTATCCCTCCAATCCCATGTCTCGCTCATGTATCTCCCTCCCACCATAACTATATAACTCCCTCCCTCCCCACTCTCTCTTAGGTCTCTTTCAATACAAACCCCTCTCTCCCTCCCTCTATCCCTCTCTCTCTTGGGTCTTTACCTTGGGCACCCTACCTAGATAACTCTCTCTCTCTCTCAAGTATCTCCCTCCCACCATAACTAGATAACTCTCTCTATCTCTCTCTCTCTCTCTCTCTCTCTCTCTCTCTCTCTCTCTCTCTCTCCTCCCACCCTAACTATATAAATCTCTCTCTATCTCTCTCTCTATCTCTCCCACCCTACCTACACAACTCTCTCTCACTCCAACCCCCCTCTCCCACTCCCTCTCTCTCCCTTCCTCTATCCCTCCCACCCCTCTATCTCTTAGGTCTCTCCCTTGGACACCCTACCTACATAACTCTCTCCCTCCCACCCTATCTAGATAATTCTATCTCCCTATTAGGTATCTCTCTCTCTCTATCCCTCCTACCCTACCTACACAAATCTCCCCTCTCCCACTCTCTCTCTCCCTCCTCTTCCTCCTCTCTCTCTCTCTCTCTCTCTCTCTCTCTCTCTTAGGTCTCTCCCTTGGGAACCCTACCTATATAACTCTCTCCCTCCCACCCTAACTAGATAACTCTCTCTCTCTCTCTCTTAGGTATTTCTCACTCTCCATCTCCCTCTCAGGTCTTTCTCTCTCCATCTCTCCCTCTCAGGCCTCTCTCTCTCTTAGGTCTTTCTCACTTTCCATCTCCCTCTCAAGTCTTTCTCTCTCCACCTCTCCCTCTTAGGCCGCTCTCTCTCTCTCAGGATGCTCCCTCCCTCTATCCCTCCAACCCCCTATCTCTCTCAAGTATCTCCCTCTCTTAGGTAACTCCCTCCCACACCAACTAGATAACTCTCTCCCTCTCAATTCTCTCTCTCTCAAGTCTTTTTCTCTTGAGTCTCTCTCTCAGGTCTCTCTTTCCCCCTCTCAGATATTTCTCTTTCTCTCTCTCTCTCTTAGGTCTTTCTCTACCTCTCTCTCTCTCTCTTAGGTCTTTCCCTCCCTCTATCTCTCCCACCAAGTGGGTAAGTGCAGGAATATGGGGGGGGGGGAAAGGGGTCTTAAGTGGCCACTTTTTTTTTGAAATCATACTGACCTTGGATGAGAAATTGAGGATAGTTGCACTCAAAAAATTTATATGCAAAAAAAAAACAATGATCATAGTGCTCTAAGTCTACTTTCTAAAATGCTATTTTTTTTTAAATGGTAGAGATTAAGGGGTACAAAAAAGGGAGCCACAAAAATTGGTGTTGTTTTTGTCAAAAAACATAACATAGCATCTGTTGTGGCTCCATCAAAATGTTAACTTTTTTTGGTATTTTTAAAATCACTTTAGTGATTAATTAACTAACATCATGTAGTTTATGCTAAATTTTTCTAATATTTTTTAATGAATATATGATTTTTCACTAATTTTCAAAGTGGACACATCCTAAAAAACAAAAAATTGGTTGTGGAACTCCTATAATTTTTGAAAACTAATCAAAATACAATTTTTTTTTAATATGTGTAGAATGGAGTCTAGTTTATAAAAAATAATTTATTTGAAAGTTCAATAAATGGTAAAAAAATAAAGTTAAAAATACCAAACATTGGTTTTTGATAAAAAATGGACACACAAAAAAAGAAATTAAAGATGAAAGCCTTAACACAGTCAAAATGTGAAAAAAATTACATCGTTAAATAGCTAAGAGAGAGCCTAACATTACGTAGTGTTTGATTTACTTGACCTTGAAACATGTGAAAACCTAATGGTTGCCACAAATGAGATTATGCAAAATATTGTAGAATATGCAAAAACACATCTTTGGAGGTTGGGAAGGAACTCCAAGCCTTTGGGTTGGAAATCCAAAGCAAATCCAATCCTAAGGCTTGGCGATTCCCAAAGTAAGACATAATGAACTCACATTATGTCACAATTATTACATAACATGAGCATGTTATAATAAGCTCGTGTTATGTATTTCATTGTGTTTTGCTTCTTTTCACTTTATCTTTCCCAAAGAAAGACATAACACAAGCACATTATAACGTGCTCACATTATGTCTCATTTGAAATTATTTTTGTGCGAGTTTGTTAAATTTTTTTTTGATGTATGTATGTTTGTATATATATTTTAATGTACATATGTATGTTTGTGTGCTTAAATGTATATGTATGTATGTATGTATGTTTATATGTATGTATGTATGTATGTATTTATGTATGTATGTATGTGTGCCATAGAAAATTGGACCCTCTTAAGAAAAGAGACAATTTCATGCATAATTAGACCCACTTTTGAGTCCCCTCACATCATTTATCCTTCAAAAAAACATTTATAGGCCCCTAAGACCCATTATTTTTTATCTAGAGGCCTGTTTTACCTAAGAAACTTAAAACCCAACAAACAACACTTAATTATTTTATATTCTGAAAAACCACCTTCAAAAGTTGGTAGTGATTGACCACCTTGGGCCAATGAGTCCCCTCTAGTGGGACCCATTCGCCAAGGGTGGAAAATTAGTCCCTTTTGAGGGAAAATTCAATTTTGAGTGGGAATTTGATTAATTTAACTTGAATTTCTAGTGAATGTCGGCCTCTTAGGTCTAAATAATGGGAAAATTAGGTGTTTTTTCTTATAAATACTTATTTTAAGTCATTTTACACATCTTTTAGTCATTTTTCAAGAGAAAGTTCTAAATTCAAGTCTTCCACAACAAGTCTTATTAGCAAAAGTTGAAGTTTTAGGGTAGCAAACTAGGGTTTTTGCAGGTCTTGAAGTTCACTCTCTTTGTCAAGATTCAACATTGCAAAGGGTTGATGATGGATTCCTATGGTGAATCATGAAGAAATAAAGGTTGAGGAGGTACAAATAGCCACCAAATCACACCTAAGGACTTGATTTCATATTGATTCCATCTTCCATTTTCACTCTATCTTCATATTAAGGTTTGCATTTTGTTTGTTTCTCATTTGCATGTCATTTCATTTCCATTTTTCATGTCTTGTAAGGTTTCTAGGGTTGATATTTTTCATCATATAAATCATCTTTGCATTTCTTATTCTAGAACAATAGAATAGGGTTTTGTCATACTTCAGACTTTCCTAGTCTTTAACACATCTAAGGATAGGGTTTTATGTAGATGTTTATCCATTCAAGGTTTAATCACCCAACTAGGGGTTTGGCCAAGGAAAACCCCCCATTAGAAAAATAATTTTAAGCTTTTTTGTAGGAATTTTCTGAGATCTTGAATCGGGTTTCTATCAAAAATTGTTGTGTAGGTGTCAAGGTGCAGAACAGAGATTTGAAGTTGCAAAAATTTGAAAGCAAACTAATTTTCCATGCATGGTGAATGAGTCCCTCCCGAGATACATTTTTGAGTCAAATGCAGATCCTAGTTCCCGGTTGACAGAAAATAGCTTTTGTGCAGAAAAAGCCCTGACCCAGGACTAATTCATCCAAGGTGGCGAATGAGTCCTAGTCAGCTCAAATTCATATTTCATCAATTTTCCAGATTGTTATCTAGTCTCCTTTAGTTTCCTAGGTGCAATCATTCTGAAAAAATAGCTTTCTGTTTGATTTAGTTTGCATTCTTGTTCATTCTTTTAGGCCTTTTGCATATCACATTGTGTTTTCCAACATAGCTTAACTCTTTAGTTTTGCATTCAAATTCAGTCATTTAGGTTACTTAATTTCACTTAATTCACTACATCTAGCCTAAACAACATCATACATAACATAATTTGAATGAACCCATTAGCATTTTTGGCCCTACTTTCTCCTTTTAGGTGAAAAACACTAGAAGAGCTAGAAAGGTGCATGGTGCCAAAAATCTACGGTTCATTTTGGTGAACCTACATTTTGAACATATTAGCTTTTTGATTCCTATTGCATCTTGCATCTTAGACTTCATTTGCATCAACATTTAATTAGAGTATTTTTTTTTTTTTTTTGCATTTTCCAAAGCATTGCATTAGTGAAAGCATCATTTAGAGTTCATTATTGCATCTTGTTCCAAATCCTACATTTCCAATCTGTATTTGCATTGTTTAGACTTGATAACCTTCAGAAAACTCCAAAAAATAAGAAAAATCCTGAAAAATACCTGCCCTAGGACTCATTCGCCACCTTGGGTGAATCAATCCCTATGCAGGTTCTTATTAGAATTTCTAGATTTTAGTTTATTCCATTTCACCTTTCTATTTTTTGCAATTACTTTTCTATTATAGTTCAGTTGTTTCTATTTTCTTAACATAAATTTTACTTCATTTCATGGCATTCATAGATAGTTTTAGATCTTTAACAATTTCCTTTTCCACTTTCATTCCTAGTTCTTTTAAATCAAATTCATTGATACATAAACACAACAAAACTAAAACATCAAACCAACCCTTCAAGAAAATGATTAAAATTAGGAACATCTCATCCAAGCCTCTTAGTAGTGATGATGTTGACAAGTTAGATGAATTTCTTCAAGAATTCCTCTCATTCACTTCATCCTCTAATGCTTGCAATGAGAAACCTAAATTTCCTAACAATAAAAACCCCCTCAAACCTTTTTCTTGTGAAGACTTTTCTTTGTTAGATGAAGTCCTTCAAGACTTCATCTCGCATAAGTCCTCCACTAAGGTTTGTTGTGACAACTTTACTATAACAACCATTAACATCCCTAATGCTTCTCTTGAACAACTTAAACAGATAGACGATAATTTACCCCTCAAACCTTTCAATCGTGATGATTGACACTTATTAGATGAGTCCCTTCAGGACTTCATCTCACCCACATCATCCGCTATGGGTTGTTGTGAGTAATCTAAAATGAAGGATGTTAATGTTATTCAACCTCAACTTATTCTTTATCCACCCTCACATAAACTTCATCCCTCTAACCAACCCCAGTACACCCTTTACCCGCCTAAAACCAATATGTTGTAGCAATCAAGTAATATTATTGTTGCTCATACATATAATACCCAAAACAACCCCCAACCACCACAACCACCACCATCCTCTTTATCTTTACCCAATTTTCCTAGTGCTCCTTGTTACAACCCACACACAAAGTAGTATGATCTTGTTGAATAATTAAAGAATACTCCTGCCAATATTTCCCTTTGGGATTTACTTCAAAGCTCACCTAATTATCATAACATTCTTCAAACAGCCTTAAAAAAAATTGTAGTTCCTCCTGGAACCACTCTGAATGATGTGGCAACTCTAATCCAAAAAATGAATCTTGACATTACTTTCCATCAACATGAGCTCCCTCCTTTAGAGTTACACAAACAAAATGAATCCTTTATGATAATTACTCAATTCAATCGCATAGGTATTAAATGAACCCTCATTGATAATGATTCTACCCTTAATGTGTGTAGTGTGAATCTCCTTGATCAATTATGATTTGACAAGTCACAAATAATACCCGATTTCATATTCATTCGAGGATTTGACAATACAACAAAGCAACCACTTGGGATAATTAATTTACCTATTACGGTTAGGGTGGTTACTTTTCAAACTCCTATCCATGTCATTCCTTATGATCTCTCATATAATCTTCTTTTAGGCAGACCATGGATTCATGAGATGAATGCAGTACCTTCCACCCTTCATTGTATCATGAAGTATTTCTATAACAATCACATTTATCAAGTTGAAATAGACCCCGATATTGAAAGTTGCTTGCACCTTGAAAAATGGGGTTACAAGTCATTTGAAAACATTAATTCCAACATCCCACATCAACCCTCTTCAAATTGAGTAAAACGATAAGGAACCAGTATCTAAACTATTTGGCGATGATTGGGGATCCTTAGAATTTACACCATCGTTTATGGGTGAATACACAATAAAACAAACAAAATATGAGAAACAAGAATAACCAAAAATCATGTCAACTCAAAATTATGAACAATCCTCTCAAACATCTATCTCCTATAATCTGGATGAAAATGCAACATACACAACAAATTTTGATGAGGTAGATTATCCCCACTGACTCTGATAGAAATGGAACAACTTTATGGAAAAGGATATGAACTTGTGAGAGAATTAGGATACACTAGAAAAGGATGTGGCAAACATGAACAAGGTATTCATGTCCCTATTGAACCTAATATGCAAGAAACAAAAACTGGATTAGGATATTCCTTTTCTAAAACAAAAAAAGCTACTCAACGACCCTCTTTGCACATTAACACTATTACATGTTAACCAAAACACCAACTCACAATTAAACATCCTGAATTAATTGATATGAACTTACCACCATCATGGAAGTATGTTGATAGTGATAAAACTTTGAAACAAATGTCAGAAGTTTATGGCAACACATGCTCGTTTACTTCCATGAAAAACATTCCTCATGCTATGACTGTTACCAAGCAAGAAGAAAATGATATCACTAAAGAACTCTATGAATCTAAAGTTCCTAAATCCAATGCACTCCACTTAGGAGATAAAATTGATGTACCAATGGAAATTAATGATCAAGACAAAGTTATCAAGATTGGGAAGTGCCTTGACAATGAAGAACAGGAAGAAACTACCACTTTACTTCATGATTTTCTTGAAATTTTTGCTTGGAAATATTCTGACATGCTAGGAATTGACCTGAAAATTATGACAAATAACATTGTGCTTGCTGAAAATGCTAAACCCGTTCATCAAAATATATGAAAATTTCACCCCAAGATAGCCTTGCATGTTAAAACAGAACTTGAAAAGCTCCTTGATGCAGGCTTTATTAGACCTATTGATTATTCTCCTTGGATCTCAAAAATTGTCGTAGTTGCAAAACCTGATAATCGTATTAGGATATGTATGGATTTTCAAGACTTGAATAAAGCGTCCTTAAAAGATGAATTTTTGCTTCCTAATATAGACATGATCGTGGATTCAATTGCTGGACATGCTTTGTTGTCATTCATGGATGGATTTTCTGGTTATAATCAAATCCTTATTAACCCTCAAGATCAATATAAAACCACCTTTACAACTATTTGGCGAACATTTTGTTGGGTTGTGATGCCCTTCGATCTAAAGAATTTTGGTGCAACTTATCAATATGCAATGACATTAATCTTTCATTATTACATTCACAAAATTTTAGAAGATTGTGTTGATGATATACTTGTTAAATCTTTAACACAACAAGACAATGTAAATGTCCTTTGCAAAATATTTGAACGCATACATCAATATAATATGTGATTTAATCCAAAAAAGTGTCTTTGGCATAGAGTGGCAAAATTTTGGGGTTTTCCATATCTCATAGAGGCATTGAGGTGGACACAAAGAAAATTGATGCAATCATTAACATGTCACCACCTAGGAATATTTCTCAGTTGCACACATTACAAGGTCAAAATCAAGCTATCTCGTTTTGTTGCATCTTTAGTTGAATGCACATTACCTTTTATGCATCTCCTTAAAAAAGGTGTACCTTTTGATTGGGATGAGGACTGTAAATAGGATTTTGAGAGTCTAAAAGAATACCTAGCAACTCCACCTATTTTACAACTTGTCGTACCAAAAAAACCATTTATATTGTACATTGCCACATCTACCCATGCTCTTGCATCATTGTTGGCACAACAAGATGACAATGGAAAAGAACACCTTGTTTATTACAATAGTAGAACATTAATTTATTACGAAACTTGATATTCATCAATTGAAAGGAAATGTTTAGCTCTTGTATTCAATACTATTAAGTTGTGACATTACTTAATGCTGAAATAAAAGTCATCACAAAATTGGATCCTCTAAACATCTTTTCAACAAAGCAGATCTTTCTGGACATTTAGCTAAGTTGGTGATGTTGTTAATAGAGTTTGACCTTATGTTTGTTCCACAAAAATCAATCAAAGGACAAGCCTTAACTGATCACTTAGTTGATGCTCCTTCCCCTTTTTCTTTACCTAATCATGACTCCTTTCTTGATGATAATGTATTCACTACTGACATTCAACCATGGGACTTGTATTTCGAGGATCTAAGTGTAGAACCTGATGGAAAATCTCTTCCCTTATCCTATCGATTAAATTTCCTATGCACAAATAATATAACTGAGTATGAGGCCTTGATCGCCAATTTGCAAGTTGCTTTAACAATGAATATCAAACATATCAAAATATTTGGTGATTCACAATTAGTTGTCAAACAAATCAATTGTACATATCAAACAAAACACATGACAAGCTATCAAAATACAAGGATCTTATAATGAAATTGCTAGATAATTTTGAATCATTCACCATTGATAACATCCCACAAAAATACAATCGACATGTGGATGCAATGGCGAGTGAAACTTCTCTTATATCCCCACATGATCATTCTACAAATTTCACCTTTGTTATCCATCCCATCATGAAACCTTCGATCGATACTTCACTATAAGAAATTTTTGTGATAACTCAAGATGCCTTGTGTCAATGGTATGATAAAATATACAACTACTTAAAAGATGGTACCATTCCTGAACCTACTACAGGAAATACTTGAAAACATTTATGAAAACTTGCAGCTAAGTATGTGATCCTTGCAAATGCATTGTATAGAAGATCTTTTAATGGTCTCCTATTACGATGTCTTAAAGATTCTGAAATCCTTGTAGTGCTTGAACAGGCTCATATTGGTGCCTGTGGAGGTCATTTTGTAGGTCGATCGTTAGTGCAAAAACTTATGATCCATATGGGTTATTATTGGAGACATATGGAGAAGGATTTCTTCACTTATGTTAAACGATGTCACAAATGCCAAGAACATAGCAATTTTATCCACGCTCCTGTTGCTAAGCTTTGTGCCCATGATCCCATTTGGCCATTTTCAGTATGGGGATTGGATCTCATTGGAGAAATTTCACTGCCTTCTTCTGTTGGACATATGTTTATCATAACTGCAAAAAACTATTTCATGAAATGGGTGGAAGCTATTCCTCTCCCTTCTACAAACACTAAAGCAATTTTTCATTTCATTTTGGATCACATAATTGCTCGCTTTGGGCTTCCTTCTGCAATCATTTCAAATAATGAAACTCCCTTTAAGAATAATGAAGTTCAGAAATTTCTTGAAACATTCAACATTCATCACTTTTCCACACCATATTATCTACAATCCAATGGACAAGATGAAAATACTAATAAGATTCTCAAACAAATCCTTAAGAAAAATATCAGCAAGCATCATAAAGATTGGCATACACAACTATCTTATGGGCTTTGGGCTTATATAACAAATTTTAGATCATCCATGGGAAATACCCCTTATCACCTTGTCTACGGAATTGACACGATCATGCCCTTGGAGTTAGAAATTCCTACATTGTGAATTTCTCTCCAAGACCTTATTGACAATGACACTTATAAAAATCAATGATTACATCAACTTGAGATGCTCAACGAACAATGCATTAATGCTCGTGAACATCTCTAGGCTCACATCAAAAAATTACAATGCAAACACAATATACACGTCATCCCTCGGTCATTTTGTTAGGGAGATCTTGTTCTTATTGAAAATCAATGCAATACTAGTGTTGATAATGCAAATAAAGATAAATTAATCCCTAATTAGTTGGGACCTTACATATTTAATACTTGTTATGGGTCTGGTGCTTATCTCTTAACACAGCTTGATGGAACAACCCTGAAAGAACCTATTAATGCCATGCATTTGCGTCGATATTATCTATGACCTCTTTGAATAGTGTGATTGATAAAGCAATTTTGTTTAAAATAACTTTCACATTGCTTCATTCCTGGTAACTTATTTTGTGTGTTTGTCTTGAACACTAAGGTAATTATTTAAGTTCATAATTACTTTAGGATTCATACTATTCACCTTTGTGTTATGTTTAGTTACATCCTTATATGAGTTATAGGTGTATTTAATTTAACATATTCTCTTATAATCAACAATGTTGTATCTACAATAAAATTGAAATATGTTTTAAATTAGATCACATTAATCATATGAAATCATGTCAACATTAATTAAATACTTTTACCATAAGTCATTTAATTAATTACATTACATTTAATATTCAAACACAAAGAGACACATCATAATAACTCCAACTATGTATGTCTATATATATATATCAAATTTTTATGTACATCTCAATATCATATATATACAAAAAGTCATAGAGGTCTTTGAGAGCTAGACCCCTTAGCCTCTGGTACTCGTGATCCGGTCCTTGGATGTCATGAGATAGTCATGTGTGACCGTGATCACGAACTGCTGAACTTGAACACAAAGTCCAAACCCTATACTCGACCAACGGCCACAAGCCACTCCTCTACCATATGATCCCTCTCGGCTCTTGTTTGTGCTAGCTCTACATGTAATCTCTCAACCTTTGTTGAGGTTTTTGATGTTTGTACTGCACTCTAAGCCTGACGGATTTTCCTCCTCCCACTCTCGTACGTTTCTCGTAACCTTGTGAATAGTCTGAGTGACTTTGGATCCTCCTCCACGATTGGTGGGGGCACGTAGTTACGATCCATCTCCTCCTCATCGATGGATGCAGGCATTATCTCTACGGAAACCTAATGATAGAACTCTCACCAGTCTCTCATCGCTCCTACAATATAGACAATATACACAATCAATAATCATCATCATCATATATATTAATCACAAAGCATAAAAAACTCAAGTACATGCATGAAATTAAACATCATCATCTATGTCTCCAGATGCATGAGGAATGTCAACCTCATCCTCTCTGGGGGCATTGAGGATGTGCTAGCCTCTATTTGACTCTGGGTGTCGATGTTTGATGTAGCTACTGCATGAGATCTGGTCCTGTAAGTATGTGAGAACTCTCCATGCTCATACCAATCCTCAATAGCTACCTCATCACCCTTGCTCAGGGGTGGATCCTCCTCATAATCCTCCTCCTCCTCATCCTCTTCTCCATCCTGGTCCTCATAGTCAGGATCGACATCAGACTGGTACTCCTCATTAATAACATCTGTAAAAATATCTGTTGGCCTATACCGTACCTCCTCTTCTCTATCCTCTAGCTCATCTCCCTCATCTGGTACTGGTCCCACATCACCTATAGGGAAGTCCATGGGGAACACAAGAGCTAGTTGTGCATATGACCACCACTCCCCGTGCTTGTCTGTGCTACCGAAATCATCAACATTAGATGCTGGTGGCTGGTCATGATCTGAATCATCAAAATCACTCTCACAAACATGATCTATAGTCAGCCAAATAGTATCACCTAGCCTCCAGGAACTCCACACTAATCATCTGATGAAGGGGCACACCCTTGGTGGTGTCTAAACCTGTCCAAACTATCACATGAATCACCCATAGTAGAAAGGTTATACAACATAGTCATGCCTCCCAGCTAAAAACCTATCCATCTGCATCCTTCATAGCTGTCTTGTACTATCTGGCCACTCTAGAGTGAGTAGATAGAGTCTCCAAAAGATCTCATCATCCTCCAATTGGTCAAGTCTCACCCTCCAAAAGTGTAAATCCCCATACTACCACAAGCGTCACAAGGATAGTCTAATGCTCATGGATATCCTACAACTATAGCACAAGGGAATCTGACAGGCCTGGTGCATGTGAAATTCTCAAGGAATCACATCTATAGAAGCATACAATGCACCATAATGTCAATCTCTCAAAACACAAACTGACCAAGATCATAATACAAGTGTGTTAAAATGCAATGGCCCCAAGCATAGACTATCCTCTACTCAGACATCCCTCATATCAAATGTACCAATCCTCCATCTAAGTGTGTCGCCCATCCATTTGGATTGAGAACCAGTGCCACTGTGTGCATCATAATCCATCTAACAATCAGAGCTTATGAATATAGCAGCATGGGAAGCTCAATTCGTGCTCTAACCCGTTCATCGTGTATAGGTCCACCTAGACAATACTACATGTCCCTCTTCCTCTTGTTTAATGAAGAATCCCCCTAGAAGTATACGTGCTCTCCCCAAATAGGAACTCAGAGAATGCAGTGTACATCCTTGAGTGTGATGGTCATCTCCTTGGCAGGAAGATGAAAAGTACAAGTATCGACATCCCAACGCTCGCACAAAGCCATCAACATGGTGTCATGGTATCTCATAGGTGGCATAAGATACGCCCAATAGATACCCACTGACTGTAAATTCTCAATCTCTAATGTTGATAGTGTTGGTGCATGATCTCTCAAAAATGTGAGTTGTCTTCCCCCTAGCCACTATCGTGACTGGGCAGGGACCTATCAAAATCATTACAAAATGCTCTAAATTTCATCTAATTTCTTCAATTTTCAAATATTTCATCATGCAAGTGTGCTAAAGTACATCTAGTGTGCTTTTCTAATGGCCCTAGATACTTTAGAACCCTTTTAGGACATTTTGGAAAGAAACGGGACACTTCATGAAGAAATGGGACACTTCACGAAGAAATGGGACACTTTGCAAACAAAAGGGACAATTTGCGAACAAATGGGACACTTTGCGAAAAAAGGGGACACTTTGTGAAAAAAAATTCCAAAACCCTAAATTAACCTATCCATGCATTAAAATCATTAAATTATTATAAAATAACAAGGCAAAAGTTGCAGAAACGACTCACCTCATGATACAGCTCATCGCGTGCCACCTGCGCTTGAAGATCATCAAGTCGTGAAGGTGTGTAATCCTGTTTGCTCGACATTTTTCTCCTCTCACTTGTCCCTCTCAAGCCACACGAAGGTAAAATGAATAGTAAGTAATATGTTATTTTCTTCTACTTCTTTTAATTCATTTTTAGCTCTTTTTAATCTTACACATTAACCTAGGGTTATCTTATCTTAAGAGTTCATAAAGTATATATTCTTCAAATCAACATAACGAGTGCTAGGGTAATCCATTTTAGATGTCATTTGATGTGTAGGAATCATGATTCCACACTCAACATCATCATCCCACTAGATCGTTATGTGGCATGGTACTTGTAAATGCGCTACAATATTATGTTTCTTGTTCGACGTGGCTAGATTGCTACCTTGATTCCACCTCCGTAAAGCAAGCGAAATCAAGGGGTGGCATACATCTACCCTCGAATTGGATACCTAGGAGTTAGATAAAAGGATTTTTGGACAATTAACAAATGTGTGTTACAAGATGTGGCTCCTAATCTTGTAGTTTTGGAGAGAACTACACTGGGGGCTTTGTTCTCTTGTCCTTTGAATGATTATCCTTTTATGTAATAAAGTGCATCATTTAGAGTCCTTTAGCTTACATATGCACGTAGAGTCATATGGGCGCTAAAGTGGGGGCTAAATGTACCATAGAAAATTGGACCCTCTTGAGAAAAGAGACAATTTCATGCATAATTAAACCCACTTTTGAGTCCCCTCACATCATTCATCCTTCAAAACAACATTTATAGGCCCCTAAGACCCATTATTTTTAATCTAAAGGCTCGTTTTACCCGACAAACAACACTTAATTAGATTTCATATCCCAAAAACCCACCTTCAAAAGTCAATAGTGGGACCCATTCGCCACCTTGGGAAAATGAGTCCCCTCTGGTGGGACCCATTCGCCACCTTGGGAAAATGAGTCCCCTCTAGTGGGACCCATTCACCACCTTGGGAAAATGAGTCCCCTCTAGTGGGACCCATTCACCAAGGGTGGCAAATGAGTCCCTTTTGAGGGAAAATTCAATTTTCAGTTGGAATTTGATTAATTTAGATTGATTTTTTGGTGAATGTCTGCCTCTTAGGTCTAAATAATGGGAAAATTAGGTTTTGTTGCTTATAAATACTTATTAATTCATTTTACACATCTTTTAGTCATTTATCAATAGCAAGTTCTAAAGTCAAGTCTTCCACAACAAGTCTTATTAGCAAAAGTTGAAGTTTTAGGGCAGCAGACTAGGGTTTTTGCAGGTCTTGAAGCTCACTCTCTTTGTCAAGATTCAACATTGCAAAGGGTTCATGATGGATTCCTATGGTGAAACATGAAGAAATCTAGGTCGAGGAGGTGCAACTAGCTACCAAATCACACCTAAGGACTTGGTTTCATATTGATTCCATCTTCCATTTTCACTCTATCTTCAGATTAAGGTTTGCATTTTGTTTGTTTGTTATTTGCATGTCATTTTGTTTCCATTTTTCATGTGCTGTAAGGTTTCTAGGGTTGATATCTTGCATCATACAAATCATCTTTGCATTGCTTATTCTAGAGCAATAGAATAGGGCTTTGGTCATACTTTAGACTTTCCTAGTCTTTAACACATCTAAGGCTAGGGTTTTTTGCAGATTTTTCTGCATTCAAGGTTTAATTTCCCAACTAGGGGATTGACCAAGGAAAACCCCCCATTAGACAAACAATTTTAAGTTGTTTTGCAAGAATTTTTGTGAGATCCCGAGTTGGGTTTCCATTAGAAATTATTGTACAGGTGTCAAGGTACAGAACAAAGATTTGAAGTTGTAGAAATTTGTAAGTGGACTAATTCACCATGCATGGTGAATGAGTCCCTCCTGAGACGCAGTTTTGAGTCAGATGCAGATCCTGGTTCCCAGTTGACAAAAAACAACTTATGTGTAGAAAAATCCCTAACCTGAGATTGATTCAACCAGGGTGGCGAATGAGTCGCAGTCAGCTCAAATTCAGATTTCATCAATTTTCTAGATTGTTATCTAGTCTCCTTCAGTTTCCTAGATGCACTCATTTTGAAAAATTAGCTTTTTGTTTGCTTTAGTTTGCATTCTTGTTCATTCTTTTAGGCCTTTTGCATATCACATTATGTTTTCCAACATAGCTTAAATCTTTAGTTTTGCATTCAAATTCAATCATTTAGGTTACTTAATTCATTACATCTAGCCTAAACAACATCATACATAACATAATTTGAATGAACCCCTTAGCAAGGTTGGCCCTACTTTCTCCTTTTAGGTGAAAAACCCTAGAAGAGCTAGAAAGGTGCATGGTGCAAAAAATCTATAGTTCAGTATGTATGTATTCCTATATGTATGTATGTTTTCATTCCTAGATGTATATACCTATGTATGTATGAATGTATGCTTGTATGTATGTATGTATGTGTGTATGTATGTATGTATGTATGTATGTATGTATGTATGTATGTATGTATGTATGTGTGTGTATGTATGCTTGTATGTATGTATGTATGTATGTATGTATACTTGTATGTATGCATGTATGCTTGTATGTAAGTATGTAAGGGTTTTGGGTTTAGGGCACATAAGGGTGAGGGTATAGGGATGAGGGTTGAGGTTGTAAGGTTTAGGGATAGGGTTCTAGGTTGAGGGTTAAAGTATAGGGTTTAGGGTTGAGGGTTAAGGGATTAGGGTTTAAGGGTTGAGGGTTTAAAGGTTTAGAGTGTAAGGGTTAAGGGTTTAGGTTTTAAGGGTTGAGGGTTTAAGGGATTAGGATTTAAGGGTTGAGGGTTAAGAGATTAGGGTTTTACGATACAGGGTTGAGGGTTTAAGGGTTGAGGGTTGAGGGATTAGGGTCGAGAGTTTAGGGGTAGGGATTAGGGTTTAATGGTTTAGGTTTTAGGGATAGGAATTGAGTATGTGCAGGATCATCATGGAAAAAATAGGACCTTAAGTGGCAAAAAATTCAAAAAATCCAAAGTTAGGCAACTTGATGTAAAAATTTGAATAAGTTATCTATATTATTTAAAAAATGTAGAATAGAATCTATAGAAAATTGAATGTAGTTTCTAAACTAGATCAATGGTGGTTTACAGTTTTAGTAAACTGGACACTAAAATATTTTTTGCTAAATCTTCACTTTTAGCATTTTAATGGCACAGGTAGAATTTGGAGATGATGCAAAACTAGAGTTTGTGACATTTTGTCTGTGAATTTTAAATATATTTTTTTATTTTTTTTGGAATCAGTTACTTCTTTTTCCATCTCCCTCGAAAACTAGTTTTTTTAGAAAACAACATTTTTAAAAAGTGGCACTCACCGTATAACACAACTTTTTTTCCATGAAGGATAAAATTTTAATTCTTTTGAATTTAGATTTGTAACTTTGATATCTAGTGCTTCCACTTGGTTAGATAGTTTTTTATTGAATATTTTTTCTTTAATCAAGTTTCAAAGTCAAACCAATTAAAATTTAGACATAGCATGATCATATAATGCGTAACATTTTTTGTATGTACATTGAAATTCAATTTATTTATTTTTGTGGGATCAAGGACTCCAATATCTTGTGCACCCATTTTTAAATTTTTTTTTTTTTGATAATCTTCTATTTTTCCACTTGTGTAGATCAAAGAGCTTGATTTTTGGTGAAAACCCTACATTCACAAGAAATAAAAAATAAATATAATAATTAAATTAAATTTTATTAAAATTATACTTTTTTGGAAGCTTATAATAAGGACTACATACTTACAAAAAAAAAATTAAATGAATTCATTTGATCCCCCAAAAGGTAAATCAAAATTGGTTTTTTATCAGCATTTTGATAAGTGTAAAGGAGACTCCATTATAGGTATGGTTTAAAACTAGAAGGATTATATCCAAGGGGGCTTAGTCTAAGGTGGTTTGATCAAACCCTATTCAATTGGAATCCTTTAAATGGAAATTTTCAAGGCTTAAATCATTATATTTTCTAAAAATATGTGATTTAGCAAAAATCAGGATCTCCTAGAAAGTCTAAACCACTATTATGGCAGCACCCACTACTAGGTTTATTTATTTATTTTTAAAATCCATTTGGTGAAAATTTTAAATTTCAATGTAGTAGTACTTAAATTTCAGGGAAAAAATAAGTAGGTGTTTGTCTTACCACCTAACCATAATAAAATGATAATATTTTTTATAAGATTTTAGATATAAGTAGAGGACTCACGTCTAGATGTGATGCATATTTTTGTTAATTTTTTTCTAAGTAAATAATTAATTATGAATTTTTATTACAACTTTTAAAAATATAAAAACTCTATAATACGACCACCTTAACTTGGTCAAAACTTCATGAAATTCAAATTTTTTTAAATCTATAGTATGCAAAGCATAGAATGTGACTCATGTTTTAGATTCAAAAAATTTGATACCATTTGAAGCTATATGTGTTTTCAATCAACATATCAATGGGACTTAAGTCATAATTCAAATAGAAAATAAATAATAATTATTTATTAAATTCAAAATAAAGCATAATTTATATTGTTGGAAGCTAAAATTCTCCTTTAAAAACCCTTTCGTTTCATCAAATTTGGGTAAAAAAAAGTCATCAGCCACATGGGCCATCATATCACTTACATATCGCCACTTTTTGGCCCATCATGATCCTGCACATACCCAATTAGGGTTTAGGGTTGAGGATTTAAGGGTGAGGGTTTAAAGGATCAGGGTTTAAGGGTTGGGGGTTTAAGGGATTAGGGATTAAGGGTTGATGGTTTAAGGGTTGAGAGATTAGGCTTTAAGGGTATAGGGTTGAGGGTATAATGTATAGGGAAGAGATTTTAAGGGTTGAGGGTTCACGGATTATGAGTTTAAGGGTAGAGGGTTGATGGATTAAGGGTTTAAGTTATAGGATCAAGGGATTAGGGTTGAGGGTTTAATGTATAGGGTTGAGGGTTTAAGGGTTGAGGGTTTAAAGGTTTAAGGGTTGAGGGTTGATGGATTAAGGGTTTAAGGTATAGGTTTGAGGTATTAAAGTTGAGGGTTTAATGTATAGGATAAATGGTTTAAGGGTTCAGGGTTGAGGGATAAGGATTAGGGTTCAGGGTTGAGGGATTAGGGATAGGGATCAGGGTTTAGGGTTCAGGGATTAAGGGATTAGGGTTTAAGGGTTGAGGGTTTAAGGGATCAGGGATTAAGGGTTGAGGGATTAGGCTTTAAGGGTATAGGGTTGAGGGTATAATATATAGGGTAGAGGGTTTAAGGGTTGAGGGTTGATGGATTAATATTTTAATGTATAGGGTAGAGGGTTTAATGGATTAGAGTTTAAGGGTTGAGGGTTGAGTGATTAAGGGTTTAATGGTTGAGGGTTATGGATTAAGGGTTTAATGGTTGAGAGTTATGGATTAAGGGTTCAAGGTATAGGGTTGATGGTTTAATGTATAAGATAGAGGGTTTAGGGTTTAAGGGTTGAGGGTTGATGGATTAAGGGTTTAAGGTATAAGGTTGAGGGATTAGGCTTTAGGTTTTAAGGGTTGAGGGATTAGGTTTTAAGGGTATAAGGTTGAGGGTATAGGGTTAAGGGATTAGGTTTGAGGGTACAATATATAGGGTAGAGGGTTTAAGGGTTGAGGGTTTATGGATGAATGGTTTAAGGTATAGGGTCGAGGAATTAGGGTTGAGGGTTTAATGTATAGGATATAGGGTTTAAGGGTTGAGGGTTTAGGGATAGGGATTGGGGTTTAGAGTTGATGGATTAAGGATAGGTATTATGGTTTATGGTTGAGGGATTGAGGGATTACGGATTAAGGGTTGAGGGTTTAAGGGATTAGGGATTAAGGGTTGAGGGTTTAAGGGTGTATGGTTGAGGGTATAATGCATAAAGTAGAGGGTTTAAGGGTTGAGGGTTGAGGGATTATGGGTTTAATGGTTGAGGGTTGATAGATTAAGGGTTTAATGTATAGGGTAGAGGATTTAAGGGATTAGTATTTAAGGGTTGAGGGTTGAGTGATTAAGGTTTTAAGGTTTGAGGGTTGATGGATTAGGGGTTTAAGGTATAGGGTTGAGGGATTAGAGTTGAGGGTTTAACATATGGGATAAAGGGTTTAGGGTTTAAGGGTTTAAGGGTTGAGTGTTGATGGATTAAGGGTTTAAGGTATACGTTCAAGCAATTAGGTTTGAGGGTTTAATGTATAAGGTAGAGGATTTAAGGGATTAGGGATTAAGGGTTGAGAGATTAGGATTTAAGGGTATAGGTTTGAGGGTATAATGTATAGGGTAGAGGGTTTAAGGGTTGAGGGTTGAGGTATTACGAGTTTAAGGGTTAAGGGTTGATGGATTAAGGATTTAATGTACATGGTATAGGATTTAAGGGTTGAGATTTCAATAATTAAGGGTTTAAGGGTTGAGGGTTGATGGATTAAGGGTGTAAGGTATATGGTTGAGGGATTAGGGTTGAGGGTTTAATGTATAGGATATAGGGTTTAGGGTTTAAGGGTTTAAGGGTTGAGGGTTGATGGATTAAGGGTTTAAGTTATAGGGTTGAGGGTTTAATGTATAGGGTAGAGGGTTTAGGGTTTAAGGGTTGAGGGTTGGTGGATTAAGGGTTTAAGGTATAGGGTTGAGGGATTAGGGTTGAAGTTATACAGTAGAGAGTTTAAGGGATTAGGGATTAATGGTTGAAGGTTTAAGGGTTGAGGGATTAGGCTTTAAGGGTATAGGGTTGAGGGTTGAGGGTTTAGGGTTGAGGGTTTAAGGGTTTAAGGGTGAAGGGTTTAAGGGTTGAGGGTTAAGGATTCAGGGATAGGGATTATGGTTGATGGTTGAGGGATTATACTTGAAAGGTATAGGCTTGAGGGATTAGGGTTTAAGGTATAGGGTTGAGGGTTAAGGGTTTAAGGGTTGGGGATTTAAGCAATTAGGGTTTAAGGGTTGAGGGATAGGTATTAGGGTTTAGGGTTGATGGATTAAGGTTGAGGGTTGAGGATTTAAGGGTTAAGGGTTGAGGAATTAAAGCTTGAGGTTTTAAGGTTCAAGGGTTTAGGGATTAAGGGATAAGGTTTAGGGTTAATGTATATGCTTCAACGTATAGGGAAATGTGGTGAAACTTCATATCACATGTAAAACAAGATATATGTAGTACTTACAAGGTGTCATAATTGCTCTAAGAAAGGTATCATAAATGTAATTCAACCCAACCTCCTATTGACACATGATGATAGTTGAAAAATATTCACAAAATCAACTTTTTCAAAATGTGAGCGTGCTTTGGAAAAGTCAAAATTTGGTCTTTTTAAAGCAAGCCAAAATACACTCACATTATAATGTGAGTGCATTTTTTCTTGCTCTAAAATAGTAAAAAATGTAGGACACCCATGATCCAGGCCCACATGATATATTATTCCCATGGTCTTGCATGTGATCCAACAAAAAATGATTTTTCATGCTATTGGGGAAAGCACATGCAAATTTTACACACTCCACTAGCTTTGCACCAACTTTGCACCACCTATTTTTTGTTTTCCAACTTAGGAAGGAGGAAATAACAAAGCTTTTACATGAAATTTGATTATATGAACTGGAATTTTCATATTTGTAGTGTTGCAATTTGTTAATTATGATTTTATTGTTATAATTTCACATTATACATTTCTCTTCAATAGTTTTTAGTAATTCTATTAGAGTTATATAGAATTGAACATTGAAAAGGAAGAAACTTCATGAAAAGCTCAAATTCTTGAGGATTTCGATGCAAGAAGAAAAATAAACTACACATAATTAGGTAGTTTCTCAAATTGATTTTCCAATTTTAAGGTATGTCAGGTCTTTATGCATGTGTTTCTTTATTACTTCCTATCATACATGCATAAATAATGCTTTGATTTTGTTATCATGTTGATTTTAGGATTATATTTTTCTAAGTATTCAAAATTATGAGTGCTAAACCTTTTACCCTAAGAGTTATTTCAGCCATTATGTTTTTGTTTGTAAAATATCTTACCAAATTTTGAACATAATTAGGCTTTCTAGTTAAACACTTTAGTAATTTTAATATTCTCTTCTAATATTTCAAAATTTTCATTTAGTCTCTTAGTGCTTGTTCTATTTAACACTTCTACTCTACCTTTAGCATCGTCACTATTTTTTTATTGTATATCCCTTTTAATGCCTTTGCATATGTATCAACATTTTTTATTTTTCATTTCATGCGTTTGTATCTAAATGATTTGGTCCTATGTTTCAACAATTGCATTCTTTTATAAAAAATCATATCAACAAATCCCTAAGGCTAAAAAATTATACCATGTGGACCAAAACCTTGATAATGGTAACCATAGATAGACCTAGTATAATTTTTAAACCACTCTTGACATATTTCATCCAAAACATAGTCAACCTTACAATAATCATAAACCAATCCAAGCCATCATTTCATCCATCTCACTTAGATGTTTTCATCAACCATTATCTGATTTGGACTTAGATTAAACCTTCACAAAATTGCATAGAAATAACCACATTTCTTTCACTTTCAAATTAGAACCACAAATAGCATCCTTAATATGGCATCCACGTTTTTACCACTCAACTTAAACCTCCATTTTCAACCATAGTAAGAAAAAATCCAACCCATCATTCAAAAAAATGAAAATTTTCAATGATTCAAATCTAGATCCTTTAATATTTACTTATTAGCTTACATATTGCTTAAGTCTACCCTTGCATTCCACTTACAAGGTCCAAAACTAGGATGCTATTGGACTCAAATACTTTAACAATAGGAATTCCCATTGAAAACATTAACTTCCACCAATACTTTCAAATACTTAAAGTGGGGCTAAACTTCCATAAAATTTTGATATTTCACAACTCAAAAAAGAAGACACCCCATCCACAACAACCTATTGGAATAAAAACCCCTTCAACCATCACACTACCCCAATTATATACAAACATTAAGACTTCCACAAATACTTCAAAAATCACATCCCCTACCATGACATATTAAATCTAACTCATCCACATAACATAGAGTCACAATAACCAAAAGACACCCCCCCATATCCCTTTGATCATTCTATTTCAATGACAACTTTCCCTTGTCCTTTTTTTCTTGTAGAATTCCTTCATTGAAATCCACACCTCTTATGTTGGTTTAGGGTTTGGGGAAGAAGGGCTAACCCTAGATTTAGGCAATACTTGTGGTTTGATGTGAAATTGTCAACTCATTTATTGTCATATTTAAGATTCCTTTAACGTCTTCTATTGCAATGACTATTGGGTCAAATATTGTAGGAAAAATCCTAAGGATATTCTCAACAATTGTCTTCTATTCTATAGCTTCATCAACAATCCTTAACTAATAGTTTCATATTCCTTGCCGCCCCTCCTCATGCCCTTTGCCTCTTCATGCAAAATATTGATAATCGATCAAAATTTCCTTAGTTTCATATTCATTGTTCCCCCTTTTGGACAGTCATATATTGTGAGTATCATAATTTCAAGACAAATTTTAGATTTGTGTAAGACATTTCTTTACTTGATTAGTACTATGGTGGAACTAATCTTTGTCTTTTTTTCATGCTACAGGTTCAATTCTTCATCATGCTAAGGAAATGATCAAATATTCCTCTAACACAGGAGGAGCAAGCAACTAAGAGTGCAAAGAAAAAAGAACAAATGAGGCAACTTCATGAAAAGAGGAAATTGAACATGATAGAATAAGATGTGTTAGTTGGAGAGGAACAAGAATATAGGAATACAAAGAAAAGATAGCAAATGAGGCAACTTCGTAAAAAGAAGAGATTGAACATGATAGGAGAAGACGTTCCAATTGAAGAGGAACATGAACCTCCTCTACTGCAAGTTGGAGACATGTCCTCTACCACAAGTCAAGTTGGAGGGACACCATATACCACATCTTGAGTTGAAATTACATCATCACTCACATGTGAAGAAGGATGCACACCATATTTCCCATCTCAACTTCAAGGTACATCACCTATTCCATCTTCAATTGAAGGTATGCCATCTATCCCATCTCATTTAACTATTGAAGAAATTCCTAATGTTGAGAAAAATTTACCTTTGAGAACACCACCTAGAATTTTACGTAGATAGCCCAAGCATTTGATTGATATTGATGAGAATATTTTGCAGCCAATGGAAGATGGGATTCTAAAACACACTTGTAGAAGATATGATCATAAGATTTGAAGAGTTTTCTTTGAGAAATTAAATGAGACTGGAAAATGTCAACTATTTGTTGAAATTATACAAAGTATAAAGTATAGGCCCATCATGAAGATTCTTAGGTTGAGAACATTAGAGGCTTCAAGTGAAAAATCTATTGTGAAGAATCTAATGAGTTCATATGAGAGTGTTGGTAACACCTCACACACAAAAGATAGTAATGTCACACGATGTGTCATTACATCAACAATAGTAAGTAATCAAACAAAGAAAGCATGTATCATTAGAAAGACAAGTCAAGAACTGAGAATAAATAGAAAAACTTTATCAAGAGCCATTGGAAGGTGTGAAAGAATTGAGGACACTGATGTCAATGAATTATGGGCATTCTCAAGGAGATTACCAAGAAAATATAAACCAATTGTTGAAGCATTGAGATCCTAATTGAAGAATTTTAGAAGAATTACATAAGGGTATCTTTGAATCAAAGGGATGTGGTAAGAAGGAGAATTGGTAGTTGAAACTATGAGCCACATCCAAAGCATTTCTTGGATATGACTTATTGGATCCTTCAAATTTTGGCAAAATTTGAAGGTGCCATGTCAAAAAATTTAATGACACTCAGAAAACCCAGTTGAAAAAGTAGCCCAAGGAGCACATTTTGAAAAATCATAACCTGGGATTAGTTCATTTTCGTGCAAAACAGTCTTGCAGGAGTGTTCATCTATCATATTTGAGTGTGCATGTTGGTTTTCAACTCCATATGATCTGATTTAATAAAGTTTCAAAGCGACAAGTTGAAGGGTTTTTGAGAAAATCTGCTGTCAATACAGTGAAAATTCTATTAAAATAGTCAATTTTGAGGGTAAATATTAAGCAAATGGATGATGATCATAACAAATTGATTGGTGCCTTTGATTCTCTAGACCAAATTCTATCCCCAAGCCAATTTTCAAGGTGTTTGGATATCGTTTGGTATTTTTTCAAAGCCAAAGGCAAAATGATTTCGCACAGTTTTCACATCTTCATTTCCAGAGAATTGTCACAAAAGGTCAAAATTGGAGGCTTGATATTTTGCAAACAAACAAGATTGATGAAAAGCCACTTTGCACACATGCTCATGAATCCAAAATAAACCAATTCTTCAAGTTACAATTTCACGGGAAGTGATTTGATATTTTTACAAAATTGCAAATTGGTGAGTTTTCAACTAAGTTTGACAGTGCATTTTTTCAGAAAATGCCAAGTAAGCGATTTTGAACGTTGACAGTTTTCAATCCTGATGAGCTCGTGCAAAACCGTTCTGCAAACATACTCTCCTATCATAACTAGACATCCTCATGCATTTTCATGGCTTGTGAAGATCATTTGGTCAGTTTTCCAAGACAATTGTTGAGGCTACTTGACTCATTTTATCACAGAGAGGAGTGTTAGAAAACAAACTCCGCTGCCTATCCAATTCATTTAAAATGCATTTTGGACCTCTAATGAAAAAGAAGCAAAAGGTAAGAAAGTGAAAGAAATACATAAACCAATGCTAGAAAAGAGTAATTCCAGATGCAATAATTTTTAAACTTCTTCTTGGTGATCTTTGTAAGGCATTTTGAGCAAATATATGCTTTTGAAAGAGGAAATAACATATAATGAGAAGGCTCTATATTCAAAAATATATGAAGTCCAAAAGGTTTTTTCATTAGGAGGGCAAGTGATGAAAGCATTGCTAACACACGTTGCGGTTCGATGGAAGAGAGGCTGTGTCAGAATGAATTACTAAATGGCTTGCGAATAGCCCAACAATTGTTGAAATTTCGGAAGTGTTTGAAAAGGAGTTCTTCCTCTACAATATTAAGCTTTCATCACCACATTTGAAGATATTTGTATTATATTTGTACTTGGCATCCATCAGGTTATAAGCGCTAAAGATGATCGACATGGGGACGTTACCAATTTTCTTGTCAATTTCTTTGAGCATTGAAGTATGTACAAGCTGCAAGTATATTCTATCGGTATTTAATGCCAAAGAACGTCTTTGATAATAGGAATTGCAAGCTTAAAACTAGTGATTAGCATCTTCTCCTGCCCGCGCCGAATGGGAGCATATAGGAATGGCAAGGGACAGATCGATATGAGTCTCTCAGATACTGGAGGAGATAATATTGGAGGGAAAACAAACATTCTCCCCTTTTGGATGAAAATGGTAGCATATTGGTATCACCTGAGAAAGATATGAAGACAACAATATAAGAGAAGTAATTTCAAGGCGTTCGCAGGACTCAAAGCCAAGCAATGCAAATAAAGATTGGACACAATCATACTATACTCAGCTTATCAAAGATTAATCAAACCAAGATTTACATCGGCCATTTCGTAGAACAAAAGGCATCAAGACAGATTTACTTGAGGAGAAGATGCAATAAATCTCAGAGATGCGATGAGTTTCAGATAGTATAAAGATCGATGAGAGAAGAATGGGCATGGTGATGCCCGTCTCGAGTTTTCAAGTCAACCTGAAAGATGGAAACGATTCCATTAGAGGATGAGATTACCAAACTATGCAAAAACAAGGATGATTCCTAAAGACTTCGTAATCATCATGGAATCAGGCAAGGTAGTTATGGTTGGAAAGAGTCACGCAGTCATCACCGTCCTTATCACTCTCTCAATCATCGGGTAGGAGATTACGGTAGGGAAAGGAAGAGATCCAGAGATAAGGATCAGAAAGAAGCATTTCACAGTGTTTTAGCACAACAGAAACGTGTATGGCGGTCATCATTATCAAATCTATGTTCTCAGATCAGGGGGTTTAAGGTTCGATAGTGAAGCGGTATGGATTGACAGATCTTTGAAGATTGACATATGCGCAAACACATTAAAATTGTTATACAATTTGGTGAACTAGCCATAGAAACAACGCTCTGTGACAATATAGTGTAAGACATCCATTAAAAGATCTCCCACGAATCGCCTAAGGAGCAAGATACATATATGTACGATGCATAAAGGAACGAATTGCGAGCATTACCCGCATCACCGCGGGAGGATCTTGGGGCCGGCACGGTATGGCAGTGGATGCAAAGTTCTAAATTTTGCTACATTTAAATGTGGCTGGCATGCACATATATGCCAGAGCATTAGTTAAAGGAAAACGTGTCCAGATCAACAAGGGTGCAAAGAATCATGCAATCATCATACCTGATGCAAATATAGATGCTACATTGAATATACTTGTCAGTGATGGCTTTGGTGCTGCAGGCTAACGGTGCATGGCACTTAGCGCGGCTCTACTTGTCGGAGGTTCAAAGCAGTGGGAGCAGGGACTGCGTGTGAAGTGATTGAAAGTGATTACAAAGATTGAGCCCGAGGCAGACCTAGGCCCTGTGATTAGTAAACAAGTAAAAGGTTGTATACACATCTTAATAGAAAATGGTGTTAAGGATGGAGCAGAGTTGAAGTAATTACATGGGACGCAATTTGCTATGAAAAGGAAGAGCTCGAGGCATGAAAATGAAGATGAGAACCAAAACATCCCAAATGATATTGCTCACAAAGCTCGTGATGATTTTGGTGAATCACAAATGGAGACCCAGGTGATTCGATATGAGGTAGAAAATACAACAAAGAAGATGATAGAAAATTCAAACTCGAAGCATGACTTCTGCGAGGAATAAGGGAAGAGGACAACAGATTAACAATGATCTTGCTCGCCTGTTGAGTGTAGTAGATAGTGGAGGCAAAAAAAATCTAAAAGAAAAAGTTGAACTGTATATTGGGTGTATACAAAACACTGTCCAATGTATACCGTCATTCCTTTTACCAAAGTTTGATATAACCGAAGCAAAAGGTAACAGAATATTGCGAGCTCTCCCCGCATCCCCGCGGAGGGAGAATGGAGACGTCGCGGTGTAGCGGTAGCATACCGCAGTACCGCGAAGACCCAACCCTTGTCCCCTGGTAGTGCGTTGAAAACATATGCGTGGTGATCGTGGTGGAAGTGAAATGAAAGGAGCAGAAAATGTAGAGTAAAAAGTGAAATATTTTTTCAAACGAATATATGGGTAAATATGGTGTTCACCATAATAGAAAAGTTAATTTGGGGAATAAATAAAAATATGTGGAATATGTGATTTTAAAAGGTGAAAATATTGATTTTGAGAAAACATTTTTCACCTAGGGAGAATGGGTGATTATTTCACCCTATAAAAGTAAAATATTGGTGAAATGTGAATTTGTAAAGTACTGAAAATATTTTCACAGAAATGCAATTGAAAATCAAGTATCTTGCACGAGAGAAGAAAAGGCATGACTTTGGAGAATAAAACATTTTTCACCGAGAGGGTTATGGAAGAGATGATTATTTTTACCCAAAGAACGTGGTGAAAATATATACGAGTAAAAGTGAGCGTGAAAATTGCTACTAAAGCAAAGATTATAATAATTATTAAAAGTTAATTTTCACGGGAATACAAAGATAAAAAAGTTAAAGTCAGTGGAAGGTTAATTATTTATTTTGCCCAAAAATGATGAAAAATATTAAATTTCCGGAAGGCAATTAATTAAATATTTTTTTTCCCAAGAAGAAGAATATTGAAAAGATGTAGCGAACAAGTGAAGGGTCATAACTCCAAAATTACAATGTATATATATGAAGTAAAATTGTATCATCAGCAGAAGCGATAGGAGTTAGGTAGAAAATATACATAAAATATTTTTAAATGTTTATCATGTAGATTATATAGTGAAGACCATGTTGCATGTATGAAATTTTGAAAAAGTCAATGAAGATATTTGATTTTGCGGCCTAATCTTGGTATCAACTGTTTGTTGGAATTATTCGATTATTTGGTTGTCTCCACTTTAATGCTTCTTTGTTATTTAAGTTGATATATCAAGTATATATTCAATTTATCAATGCACATTTGTTGCATTTGTGCGATCTATGATTAATTGGTTCTTTCAAGTAAAGATTAAATCCTTCTAGTCATTCACAGTAATTTGGAAGTGTTAATTGGATCAGTAAGAAGAGCCATATAATTAGGGTTGTCAATCTGTCTCAAGTAGAGTTTGTCAACTATTTACCTGCATGTTTATACAAGTTATAAACCCATATTAGTGTGCCAAGCAGCTTGAGTTATTTCCATTATAGGTCACATTTTCTAGGTCTTCATTGGACTCTATTTACCCAACAAGGCACTGGTCTTATCCTTTCGTCATTTAGTTTTAACCCATTTATTTCCAAAGTTTTACATTTGTTAATTGAACATATTAGATTTTACCTTGATATTGCTTATACAATTCATACCAAATTAGGATTTTATTTATCCACTCCCAATTTCCATTGTGGATAGACTACTTAGGAAAGAAACACACAATTCAAGTCTGCTTCATTCACATAGGTGCACCTGCCTAGGTTTGGTAGAGCCTGAAGAGAAGAAGGTTCAAATTCATCATTTGGCCTTGTATGTTAGCCAAAAACGTTGTGAGAACTTAGCAACCTCTCGTGGTTCAAACTTGCTTTTTTGAGAGCTAACACGACTCAAACACATTTTTTTGGTAAATTTCAAGAGATGCATCCTCAAGTTAAAAATTTTCAAAGATATTTTGAAATGCTAAAACCTTTCTATGTCAAACTAAATCACACACACACTACTTTTTGTAGAGTACATATTGAATTTTCTAACCATTTTGATGTTTATCAATCTATATGTTTAGATTTGCATACTAACAATGTTTTTTAGGAT
The DNA here is from genome assembly GCA_007258455.2 of Sequoia sempervirens. NCBI lineage: Eukaryota > Viridiplantae > Streptophyta > Pinopsida > Cupressales > Cupressaceae > Sequoia > Sequoia sempervirens. The sequence goes on from VDFB02086081.1 coordinate 258,573,402, forward strand.
TGTGGCATACATGCCCCACCTACATCTTTAAGAGACTTCATATCAACAATTTTATGTGAAAGAGAGGAAGGTCAAATATTTTACAAGACATTATGTTTGGATGACACATGTCAACATTGTGGCGGCTTGCAACGTATTCCAATATGTGAACATATGGAAAGCACACATCTGACTATAAATGAACTAGTAGAGTTTAGCAAGTATAAAAAAGTGGCCTAAAATACAAAATATGGTAAAGAAGCAAAAATGTGTGATTTGGTTATTCAAAATATTCTAGTGTATCATTTTATGTCTATATTTCGTAACAATATAGTATATGAGTATGCAAGGCATACCCATAGAGCTCAATAGTTGGAATTACAATTAAGGTTATGCAAGAACACATTTCTACTTGATAGCATTGTTTCACTCATCGACTTTGCAGAGAACTATAGTCTACAACCATAGCGTGAGGTGCAATCACAATATTACAACTCCACACAAGTTTCTACAATTGTGCATGTAACATTCATTCATGACAATGATAGTGCATACGATGACAAAAAGATCATGAGGGAGTATCATTTTTATATCAATGATGATCGTACGCATTCTATAGAGTTTGTGTGAGGTTTTCTTTCAAGTGTTCTACAATGATTTGGCTAGAAGGGGCATATCATATGATCGAATAACTATGCATCACAATTTAAGAACTTGCAAATGTTCTATTGATTGAGTAGGATTCATAATATTACAAGTGTTCAACATATGTGGAACTTTTGTGAGGCCGAGCATGGAAAGGGGGAGCATGATGGTGCAAGAGAATTTATCAAAAGAGCCATACCATGAGAAGAGTTAAAGTATAAAGATAATGCAAAGTTGATAGATGCAAAATTAATCATTGAGTGGTGTAATACTTTGGTGGGTCCAAGTAATGAAAGTAATGTTTAGTTCATATATTTTTTTGGTTGATAGATGATACTAACATTAGACAATATGAGGATTGTTGTACACTGATAGGATCAAGTGATCTACGCTCTCTCAAAAGCTCAAATGTAGATTCATGGAGTATCCATGCGTGAAATATGGCATGCTTTTGTTCTTCATGTACAAATCAAGTCTAGAATGAGTGGAAGTCAAAGGAGTGGGTTGACGAATGGTGGTTAAGTTTTCTTAGTGCACTTGACACGTATTAGCTCTTAATAACACTGGAACTGACACAAATCATGGAATCATCAGTTGACTTTGATAAAACATTAGATCTAGTTCAACAAGGTAATATATCTACATGCATAGTTTTTGAAATTCCTAATGTTATCTTACTTTTTAGTGTTTTTATAATGTTGACTAATTTCATCTAATTTGTTGTAAATATCAATGCAGGGCATGTTTATGCAGTTATTACAAATGAATACAATGAAGAGGGAACAAATTATTACTTGTGTCATTGTATTGAGGCCAAAAATAGATTAGAGGCCCTAGTTATAGATGTAGAAAACATCGAATACCCTATAGGCTCAATGGTTGTTTAGGCTAGATGGTTGTTATTGGAACATGGCTTAGAAGGTACCCACATAAGAGTGTTAATATTTGGTTGTTTGAGGACTTTGACACATATCAAAATATTCTTCATTAGTCAAACCTTTTCATGGCATCCAATGTTTATTTGATACAATATCAGGGTAGAACTTTGAACAAGAACTTATGGAAGGTGCATGAGTCTAACCGTGAGGCAATAATTGACACAATAAAGAGTAGAGAAGACCCATATGGTTTGTTGGATTAATTTGTAAGTATGAATAATGAATTTGTAAAGTCATTTTATTGATATTAATGTATTGTAGTTGATATTTAGACCTTTCATTTCTATATTTCAACTTTACTTATGTTTTGGTTCCAAATTTCATATGACATAGGAAGGACTTATTTCCCCTCTTAAACTTAAAGTTTATCTTTTTTTTGCTACTGCATTTTTACACAGATACGGTGAATATTGGGCAGATTATATGCATATTTATGGTTTCACCATTTGACCATCTTGAGACCTCAATTTTTAAATAGTTTGACCTTTGCATCCCTAGAGAAGACTTGGGAGACCCTTCCTCAACCATCATTTCACCTGAAACATTTACCATTTCTATCATATTCATGCAAAATATATCATCTTTCCCTCATCTTAGCATTTTCATCCATTACCATAAGCTAGTCATCACAACCATCATCAAATACTTGTTATCAAAATCCCCATCAAATCCTTGCTTAGGTAATTATCCAAGCCTAAGTAAGCATATTCAAGCCTTTTCTAATTGATTATCCAAGCTTAGATAAGAACAATCATCCTCTATCCAAGCTTGAATGAGAAACTCCAAGCCTTGCCTAGAGAATTATAAAATTCTAGTGTAAGAAAACCCCATTATCATCAATCAATGATCTAGTTTAGCTTGATACAGTATTGGTCATGTATCTCCATTTTCATCAATATCCCCTTTTCCATCCATTTTATCATTATCCCTTTTCCATCCATTTTATCATTATCCCCTTTACACCCATCATCTCAAATCCAAGGTCTACCCAATCATCCTTAATCATTCTCAATCCATTTCATCATTCCTAGGTCTCTCTCTCTTAGATTCCTATCACAAGGCCCCAAGCATGAAATCAAGTTATGGACTCCCAAGATTCCCAGTCATTATATCACTATGCTATCCAAAAAAGGTTCTAAATTATCCCATGTTTTTTACACATCTCAAATCATCAAACAATCCCCTTCTACACCCCCACCTTCTATTCATCACAATCCTACATACCTTCCACCTTATCCTTACTCACATGACCCATCACATCTTCCATATTCATCTAATCTCCCCATTTCATCTCAATCCATCAATCCTACATCACACTTACATATCATAATACCCTCTCACACCCAAAATATTTCATCACATATCCCACAAACTCAACATTAGATCCCTTCACCTCATATCTCAACATTTATCCCATTTAACCCATCATATCATCTCCAAACTTCTAATCCCATTTCATATACCCAAACACACCTTTAATCTTTCAATCCCATTTCTCCCTCTTATCAATACCAACACATATTATCCTCACAACCTACCATATCCAATTATCAATCAATAATCACCTTTCAACTTCACAAGTACTTTGGCCCAATATGTGCAGCAAATAAAGGATACCCTTAAGGAACTTCAACTATGACATCACCGTCTTTTTTTGTGTTTCACTATCAAGTCAAAATGCATATTTATGTGATAAATGACATTCATTGTCTTTTTTTGTGTTTAAATATTCAAGGATAAATGCATATTTATGTGATAAAAATTGCATTCACCATCTTTTGTTGATAAAAATATAGTTGTGGGGTACAATAGTGTTCTTTAGGATGCAAGTGCAAAAAAAGAGAATTTGTATGGTGGATACTTGTAAGTCTAATCTATAAAGGTAGACAAGTTTTGTAAAGAACTTGTTAAAAGAAACATTTGCATTCTATAATAAAAAAGAAACTTCCAAAGATGATAAAAAAATGGCTACAAAGTTACATAAAATTATTCAGTACATTGAAAACTATATCAAACAAAGGGATGTTGTTGTCCTAAGCGCCAATGATAGCGCAGATGATCTAAAGCTCAAAGCAAAATATATGAAAAAAGAAGTTAGAAGATCGTGAAAAGGAATACTAGGGGTGTTAACATGTAAGAGCAGTGGAGATAAGGAAAAGTGTGTGGATGGTCAAGTTGCAGATGCAAAAGCAATAGTTGGAAGTGTTGAAATTGAAGCAAAACAACTAAAGACTAAAATTAACCACTTAGAAAAGGAACTAAAATATAAAAAAAAATTATCGTCAGAGAAAAGGAGGTTAATGTTGTTGAGAGGGAGTTGCAATATAAAAGATCATAGGAAGTTGATAAAATAAAGACAACAATGGAAGGTGTTCCTTATGAAGGAGGGTGCATGGAGAGATTACAAATGAGCATTTACAAGAATCTAAGGGAATTCAGAAGTTGAAGGCTGATATTATCACCTATGGGATCAATTAGGAAATGTTCAATTTAGCAATAATAATCCTGTAAAGCATATTCAAAGATCAAAAGTTGAGAAAGGTACCTTTGTAGATTCTTCTCTATTCATTGTGTAACTAAATTGAAAGTTCCTACGCATCTGGATGGGTAGGTTTACGCTAAGAAAGGTCTTGTTTTGCACCCCTACATGCTGGAACATTTGGAGCTACATTGCACCAACGATATCTCTTCAGAGACCAAAGTGAAAAAATCAACAAACTTTGACGACCATGGAACTAAGAAACATCTATTTGAAGGTATAGGATCACATAAGGAACCTCTATGATATATAACCTCTCTCAGTTTTTGATATCCATGAGTTGTTTTCCAATGGTGTCTAGTTTTCAATTGACAAAAAAAGCATCAAATACATGCAGTGTAAAGTTGTAAGGCGGTGTAATTTTCTTTCTATTCATTTTGCAACTTAACTAATAGTTCCAACACATCTGGAATGTTAGGCAAGGTCTTGCTTTTCACCCAAACATGTTGGAATGTAATCTAAGCTACATTTCACTAGAGATATCTCTTAAGAGACCAAAGTGCAAAAATGCAACAAAATTTGATGAGGTGTTACTTGGAAACTGTGGCACTTAAAAAAATTCCATCTGAAGGTATGAGATCATGTAGATCCCCTCTACAATAACCTCTCTTAGTATTTGATATCTCTAAGTTGTTTTCCCGTGGTGTCCATATTTTAGTTGATGGAAAAAACATCAAATGCATGTAGTGTAAAGTTGCAAGGTGGTGTAATTTTTGTTTGGTTCTTCATGTGACCAAACCAATAGTTCCAACACATCTGGCTGGGTATGTTTATGCTAGGAAGGTCTTGTTTCACACCCAAACATGTTGAAACAGTTTGAGCTACATTGCACTGGCGATATCTCTTAAGAGACCAAACTGCAAATAGGCAACAAACTTTGATGAGGTGTTACTTGAAAACTGTAGCACTTAGAAACATTATGTCTAAAGCTATAGGATCATGTAGGGCCCCTCTACAATAAACTCTCTTGGTTTCCAATATATCTAAGTCATTTTCCTGTGGTGTCCAATTTTCTATTGATGGAAAAAACATTAAATGCATGCAGTGTAAAGTTGCAAGGTGGTGTAATTTTTGTTATGTTCATTATGTGACCAAAAAAATAGTTCCAAAGCATCTAGATGGGTAGGTTTACACAAGGAAAGGTCCTTTTTCACACCCAAACATGCTAGAACAGTCTGAGCTACATTGCACTGATGATATCTCTTAAGAGACCAAAGTGCAAAAAGGCATCAAACTTTGACGAGGTGTTACTTAGAAATTGTGGCACTTAGAAACATTTTTTCTAAAGGTACGAGATCATGTAGTGCCCCTCTACAATAATCTCTCTCAACTTTTGATATCTCTAAGCCATTTACCCATGGTGAAAGTTTTTTGATGCCCCAAAAATCATCAAATGCATGTAGTGTAGAGTTGCAAGGTAGACTACTTTTTGTTTTGTTCTTAGTGGGGCTAGACCATTAGTGCCAATATGTCCAGGTGGTCACATCTATGCTAGGTATTGTCACTACCCTTCATTATAAAAGGGTCATAGTCTTTCCTATTTGAAGGGTCACAACTTTTTGCCTTTGGAAAGTCACAACCTGAATCATATCATCACTATTCATGAGAACCTAAATTAATTTAATTGCAATATTCTCTAAGGTTCTATTCTTAATTGAATTATTTAATGATGTTATGGATGTATTTCTCAAATGAAATGCTCTCCCTTTTTTTGGAGTCATGGACAGACACTGAGAGGGGGGGGTGAATCAGTGTCTACACTTTTTCAACTTCGACCAAGATTTTACAATCCGATTTCCTTTTCTTTCAACAATAGAGTAGAGTAATCAAATTTAAAAGCACAAAGATATGACAACATTAACTCAGTCTATTAGACAACTTATGACAATATGATTTGAGTGAGATATCTTTCATTTTCCAAAAACATAGCTTAGATTTGATCTCAATATTACTCTGATTAATGCATTCATGAGTTGAATGTAATCGTTCATAAACAGAATTGAGAACACTAATAAACCCAACAGTGAACTGAAACAACAATAACACTGAAAAAAAGTGAGCACACAGAAGAATAAAGATACAAAATATTTGGCGAGTGGAAAACCCTCCTGGGGTAGAAAAACCACTCCTAAACTGCCTTACTGGTTTAATCTTCAAAACCACTATTAACAATGCCTTATAGGCTAATTTTTTAGCACCAACTCAAGGAGCACCAGCCCCTCATTTAGAGACACAAATCTCAAGGAGTACCAACCCCTTATTTAGAGACACCAATCTCAAGGAGCACCAACCCCTTACTCAGATTATAGAATTACAATAATAATATCAGATGATCACTTTGTTTACAGTTAAGTTCATAACACTCTGCTTCTGATGCTCTAGGAATCCAACTCTTGTATTACAGAGTTTTCCAATACATCTCTTGATACGGCCAAAATAACTATCTCTCAGAATTACAGGCCAACAACACATTCATAGTTTTCAACACTAGTTTTTATATACATTTCAAGAGTGTCAGTTACGAAGTGATCTTCAACAAGCATTTTTCACCAGATTCTCAAATTCTCTTGCTGATTTTTTAATATAAAGCTGAATATTGATAGACTGTCGATGATGATTAAAAATCAATAGTAACGCTTATCCAAAGAGCTACAAATCATCCTATTAAATAAAAAATGCAACTGCTCAAAGAGGAAACTCAATGAATATGCTTTCATGTAATGGTTCTAAGATTCGATGCAAATCCATGATGTCAGCCTGCAACTATATTTTGAAGTTTCCATAAATGGCCACAGAGTTTGAGATTTCATAACTATTTGCTGAGACAACCATATAGTTCCGCCGAAGGCAATTAAATCGCCAGACAATCCCTTTAGATATCACTTTCGCCAAGAGCCATCAGAGTCGGGAAGAACACATAACGAATACATCATGTCTCATCGATAGGCTTCCTTAGAGTATTATTCATTCGCTGTCGTTGTAGCCTAAAGATTCTCTCACTGAATGCATCCTTCTATCTGACGCTGTGACATCCTGCTGTCGGGGAGATGCTTTGTAGATTTCACTGTGTTTCACCAAAATACTTTATCATTTCCAAGTTGCCAAGACAAGAGCACACTTACACCGAGATGTGTCCTTCATCCGCCTTCGCCATGACAATGTGTAGTCGGGGTGACATCTCATAGAGCATCCTGTGTCTTACGGAAAGCTCACATTTTCATTCCTGTCGCCATGACATCTCACTTTCGGGGATACCTCATATAGATATCTTCGTTATACAGAAACACCCCAAATTCATCTCAAATTGCAAAGAGAGAACAAAACTCACACCGATAAAGTCCTTTTGAATTCCATCGACGAGACATATCAAAGTCGGGGAGACCTCTTGTAGAGCACACCATGTCTTTCTGAAAGTTTTCATCCACTTGTGTGTCGTTGAGACAATCCAGATCTTATGCCGACGAAGTCCCTTTATGTTTCATCGGCGAGACCGAAGGTCACTCACCAAGACCTCTCGCCGAAAACCCTAGCTCTTACCGAAAAGACTACCTTTATGTTTTCGGTTGATTTACCAAATCGAATTCACCAAGACCTTTCTCTGATGCACATGAGTCATACCAAAATGCTTTATCCACTCTGAGTTGCCAAGACATTACAAACCTCTTGCCGAAAGCCTTCCACAAGAATTAGTCAGTGAGACCAAGTGAAATTGCCAAGACCTCAGCCCGATACCGCTCAGTTTGGCCGAAGTTCTCTCAAAGAGTTTTTCGGTGAGACTCCTCCCGAAAAATAGATAAAACCTTTTGAGCACAAGTCGGTAAGACAAGAAGGACTCGCTAAGACATTATATCGATAGCCACAACTCACGCCGATAGACTTCCACATGCACTTGTTGGGGAGACATTACCTTTTCACTGGGATGCTAAATCGAATACTCCAAGTCTGGCCGAAGTGAATCCCATATGTGATGTCGGCGAGACAAAACCACTTCACCGAGACCTATTATGAAAACCCTAACTCTTGCCGATACGCATCCATTTTAATCTCCGATTGGTGTGACATGCCAATATCGCTGAGACCACATACTGACGGAATAACATATGCCGATAGAGAACACTTTTCTATCGCCAAAACCAAAGACAAGTCTTGCCAAAATAACCTTTCTTGAGTCGATCGCCAAGACAACGCTAATGTTACGCTGAAATCAGCCTATATGTTAAATTTAATTGCCATGACATCTGAAATGTCTTGTCGAATAGACAACTTAGACATTTCAAAGTGGATCGAGAAGACCCTGCCATTTTCACTTCGATATTAGTAAGCTTGAAAGAGAAACAACCAAAGCCTGTGATATGCAAGGAGAACCATTCTGACAAAGAAACCATCTTTCAAACTCTGTCAGTCAAAGATGTAGCATTCATAACTTGAACTAGAAAACTCATCACCATGAAATTGAACCATAACGACTATCTTTTTGTGAAAGCCAAGAGACACCAAAGAAGTGCCATAATAAATCATAAAGATCCAAACTGATACTAATCATCAAAGAGAACCGACTGAATGGGATTTTGACATCAAAGACAAACTATATGATCACAACTTAGATCCAACACCTTTTATTTTAGTGCTTATCAACCTAGAAATCATTTCAACAGACAATGTTTTTAATGTTTTCATAATTTCTAAACATAAGGTAATCATAAATACACATGAAGTAATCTTGTTGAAGATACATATGATCATGAAGCAAACAAATAGATATATGTAATACACGAAGAATGAGGCATACATGTGAATACATGTAATACATGGAGTATACACAAGAAGCGTGAAACATACACATGAATACACATAATACATGATGTACATACACAAGAAGCATGAAGCATACACGTGAACACATGAATTATACATAGGAAGCATGAAGCATACAAATGAATACAAGTAATACGTGAAGTATACACATGAAGCATGAAGAAAACATGTGAACACATGAAGTATACATAGGAAGCATGAAGCATATGCATGAATACGTGAAGTATAGATAGGAAGCATGAAGCATACATGTGAAAACACATAATACATGAAGCATGAAGCATATGCACAAATCCACAAACTATACATAGGAAGAATGAAGCATACATGTGAATACACATAATACATGACGTATGCACATGAAGCATGAAGCATACATGTGAATACACTTAATACATGAAGTATACACAGGAAGCATGAAGCATTCATGTGAACACATGAAGTATACATAGGAAGTATGAGGCATACACATGAATACACATAATTTGCCTCAGTATACACAAGAAGCATGAAGTATACACATGAATACATGTAATACATAATGTATATATGCAAGAAGCATGAAGCATACACATGAACACATGAAGTATACATAGGAAGCATGAAACATACACATGAATACATGAAGTATACACAAGAAGCATGAAGCATACACGTGAATACATGTAATACATAAAGTATAAACATGACGCATGGAGTATACATGTGAACACATGAAGTATACACACAAAGCATGAACCATACATGTGAATACATATAATACATGAAGTCTACTCAGGAAGCATGGAGCGTACATGTGAACACTTGGATTTTAAACTTTATAAAGGAATAGTGCATAATGCTCAAACTTTATATATTTACAATAATATAAAGGAAAAGTGCATGTAATACACTTGGATTTTAAATATTTGAAGTAAACCATTTACAAATATCCATTTAAGCATGGATTTATAATGCAAATATGGACACCATGAATAAAAAATATGTGTATTAACTAAATAGCCATATAGGCTTACATCAATATATATCGTCACAAGTATAACATATATACAAACTATCCATATAGGCTTACAATAATGCCATATAGGAATACAATGTCAAGTATATGCAATCCAAAATATATGTCCACAATAAAAACTCATTCCCCTTTAAGTGAAGAAAATAGATCATGGGAAACCTTTAATCATCAAGGGATGGAGATGCATAAGACACAAATTTGCTTCAAACTTGAGGGCTCCTCCTCCTATTTAGTTCTTCATGGAGCTTTACCTATTGCAATAAAAGTATAGACATTAATATATAGAAATAAAATTATAAAAAATAAAATATTTTAAAAAATAATCACTTATCACCACCAAATGATCTCTCTCCTCATTTAGAACATTCACATGCTTAGCCTGTGGTGTTCCAAAGTCCTATAAAAACCATCTAGATTGAAATTAAACTAAAAATCAATAATGATTTGATTTTTCAATATAACAACAAATGTAATTTGAAATTTACTAATTTGCCTCATATTGTCATCAAAGGAATCAAGCTAATTGTAGAAGACACACTATGCTCCATTTCCCTATGAACATCAGAAGGTGTCTTCACTTGCATCATCTAAAAATAAAACAAAATTATTCAATTACAAAAACTAGAGTAGCGACATAGGTCATGGCTTATAATGTATGATATAGTCAACAAAATTTGAAATAATTTGGTAGACATGTATGAAACATGTGGTAGCATAGAAAAAGCAGTGAACTATTTGAAAATTTGGTAGACATGTATGAAAAATGTGGTAGCATAGACAAGGTAGTGAATTTTTTGAAAAAATGCCTCAAAGAAATGTGGTTTGTCAAATAGTTCACTGCCTTGCTACTATGGCTAAAATCCTAAAATAGGTTCTTTCGAACAAACTATGGATGCCTGGAAAAATCTATCAAAGCATAATAGTAAGAAAAAACATAGATAAGGCAATGAACTGTTTGAAAAAATGCCTCAAACAAATATGGTGTCATGAGACCACGTTTCATTGAGGCATTTTTTCAAATAGTTCACTGACTTGTCTATGCTATTGCTTACTATTATGCTTTGATAGATTTTTTCCAAACATCCATAGTTTTTTTGAAAGCACCTATTTTAGGATTTTAGCCATAGCAGGAAGGCAGTGAAGTATTGGATGAAATGCTTTGGTAGACATGTATGGAAAATGTGGTAGCATAGACATCACCATGAGACCACATTTCTTTGAGGCATTTTTTTCAAATAGTGCAGTGCCTTGTCTATGCTATTGCTTGCTATTATGCTTTGATAGATTTTTTCCAAGCATCCATGGTTTGTTTGAAAGAACCCATTTTAGACTTTTAGCCATAGCACCAAGGCAGTGAACTAATTGATAAAATGCTTTGGTAGAAATGTATGGAAAATGTGGTAGCATAGATAAGGAAGTGAACTATTTAAAAAAATGTCTCAAAGAAATATGGTCTCATGGTGATGGACATCAATATGAGACCACATTACTTTGAGGCATTTTTTCAAATAGTTAATTTCCTTGTCTATGTTATTGCTTACTATTATGCTTTGATATATGTTTTCCAAGCATCCATAGTTTGTTTGAAATCACCTATTTTAGGCTTTTAGCCATAGTATCAAGGTAGTGAACTATTTGATAAAATCCTTTTGTAGACATGTATGGAAAATGTGGTAGCATAGACAAGGCAATGAGCTATTTGAAAAAATGCCTCAAAGAAATGTGGTCTCATGGTGATGTGTGGTCTCATGGTGATGGACATCACCATGAGACCACATTTCTTTGAGGCATTTTTTTAAATAACTCATTTCCTTTTCTATTGTGCTTTGGTAGATTTTTTCCAAGCATCCATAGTTTGTACGAAAGCACTTGTTTTAGGCTTTTAGCCATGGTAGTAAGGAAATGAACTATTTGATAAAATGCTTTGGTAGACATGTGTGGAAGATGTGGTAGCATAGACAAGGAAATTAATTGTTTGAAAAACTTCCTCAAAGAAATGCGGTCTCATGGTGATGGAATGCCATGACAATTAATTTGTCATGGCATTCCATCACCATGAGACCACATTTATTTGAAGCATTTTTTCTAATAGATCACTTCCTTGTCTATGTTATTGCTTACTATTATGCTCTGATAGATATTTTCCAAGCATCCATAGTTTGTTTGAAAGCACCTATTTTAGGCTTTTAGCCATAGCAACAAGTTAGTGAATTGTTTGATAAAATGCTTTGGTAGACATGTATGAAAAATGTGGTAGCATAGACAAGGAAGTGAACTGTTTGGAAAAATGCCTCAAAGAAATGTGATCTCATGGTGATGGAATGTCATGACATCACCATGAGACCACATTTCTTTGAGGCATGAAAAAATGCCTTAAAGAAATGTGGTCTCATGGAATTCCATGATAAGAAAATGCAATTTGTAGTTGATCCTAGCTATTAGTTATGCAATGTGAAGTAATTGCATAATTGCTTATGTTGACTTTGTAAAAAACTATATTGTAATTGAATTTTTGTCATCTATCAACATCTAGTTATTAGTTCTGCAATGTGAAGTAATGCTTTGAGTTTGAAAGATGTGAAATGCAATGTAATCAACGATATGAATATAAACTACAAAAATCTATTTTTTACAATTCATTAGTTAAACTCTTTATTTTATACCTGAGTGAAGCTTCAATGTCCACCTCCATTCGGAGGTGGTGCTATCAAATCTCCAAGATTAACCTATTCAACATCAAAAAATGGATATAAGAATACCATTCATATAAAAATTCTATTCACATGTTGTTTGACATCCAGAATACTGAGAGGTGGGTTGAATCAGTATTCCAAAAACCCATGATAAATTCCACTTAAACATTATCACAATTATGTCTGAATCAGTAGGAGAAAACATAGAAACAAGTCAATGAAATCATACAGATGAACACCAGGATTTTTACATGGAAAACCCAAAATGGAAAAAACCATGGTGAGGGTTAAATCATAATATATTATATCTGGATACAAAATATTATGGGGCTTACTACCAGGACTCACTATCCTTAAAAGGCTCACACCTGAGTACAAAAGATGGCTCACTACCAAGATACAATGATAGTGGCTCACTGCCAAAAGAATGAACTGATATAATACACCTTAAATGTGTAGGGTTTAGTTCCATTGAAGCTCTGATATAAAGTACTGCCTCACACTGTAGTTAGGGTATGTGCAGGATCATCATGGAAAAAACAGGCCCTTAAGTGGCAAAAAAATCAGAGTTAGGCAACTTGACGTAAAAATTTGAATAGGTTATCTATATTATTTCAAAAATATGTAAGAATAGAATCTAGAGAAAATTGAACGTAATTTCTAAACTACTAGGTTTGTTTAAAAAAAAATCTATTTGGTGAAAATTTGAAATTTCAATGCGAGTAGTTAAACTTGGGAAAAATAAGAAGTAGGTGTGCGTACCACCTAACCACAATAAGATGATAATATTTTTTATAATATTTTAGACATAAGTAGAGGACTCATGTCGATGTGATGCATATTTTTTTTGTAATTTTTTTCCCATGTAAATAATTAATTATGATTTTTTATTACAACTTTTAAAAATATAAAAACTTCGTATGTCGAGCACCTTAACTTGGTCAAAACTTCATGAAATTCAATTTTTCTTTTTTAATCCTATAGTATGCAAAGCATAGATGTGGTGCATGTTTAGGATTCAAAAATGTGATACTATTTGAAAGCTATAGATGTTTTCAACAGTCTATCAATCGGACTCTAGTCATAATTTGAATAGAAAATGAATAATAATTACTTATTAAATTCAAAGTAAAGCATAATTTATATTGGTGGAAAACTGAGAATCTCCTTTAAAAACCCTTTTCGTTTCATCAATTTTGGGTAAAAAAAAAGTCGTCAGCCAAATACCCATCATAGTGCCACTTTTTGGCCCATCATGATCCTACACATACCCGTCACTCAACAAGTTTTTACTGATCACTACTGATAAAGCATTTAGTCTCTGATCTTCTCCTCTATTCACATTCACTTCTCCTTCTTGTTTTCTTCTCTTGTATATTGTCTCTTCCTTTTTTCACCACTTTCACACACACACACTTCTTTCTTCTATCTTTCATCTTATATATATACAAGTATATCTTTTTCATCAATTAGGTTAGCCTCATTAGATAAACACAAAATAATCAAAACCTTCTTCTTCGGCACCATATAATATTTAAACATTTTATACATGTAGTGCATTATGCCAAGTCGGCTATCAACCATAACTAGTCTTCATAATATATTGTATTCATTGAGTTGACCAAGACTAGAACAAAATTCTCCAAACCAACAAATAATCCTCAAAGCAAACACCTTCAGATTGTTAGATCTCAAAAACGCAGGTTTGAACCATGAGAGGTTGCCAAGCTCTCACAACGTTTTAGGGTAACAGACAAGGCCAAATGGTTTAGACCTTCTACTCTTCAGGTGCTGCCAAACCTAGGCGGGAGTACCTATAACAATGAAGCAGATTTGACTTTTGTTTATTTCCTAAAGTGATTTACCCACAATGGAAAATGGGAGTGGATAAATGAGTTTTATTCTAGTGCAGATTGTATAAGCAATATCAAGGCTAAAATCTAATATGGTCATATGTAAAAATAAATGAAACTAAATAGTGGAATGGTAGAGACTAGTGCCTTATTGGGTGTGCAGAGTCAAATGAAAGACCTAAAATAAGTAACTTCTTTTTGGCAGATACTCTAATTGTTTGGAATATAAATTTGAGTTTATAACTTGTATAAACATGCAATAATATGATTACCAAGTTCTTCTTAATGATCCAAATGAGATTCCCTAATCACTATGATTGACTAAAAGGATTTAATCTTTCCTTGAAAGAAGCAATTAATCAAATCATACTGATACATCAAGTGTGCACTGATAAACTGAAAAACATCCTTGATATATCAGTTTAAATAATTAGAAAACATTAATCTTGGAGACAAATTTAGCAATACTTTCAATTAACACAACAAACAATTGATACCAGAAATACGCCACCAAATCAAATAACTTCCATTGATATCTCCATTATTTCAAAACATGCATCATAGTCTCAAAATTTGTAAACATTGTCATTTACTGTATTTTTATTTGATATTTGTCCCTTTTTTTATTTGCTGTCAAAAATTGGTATTTATATATCAACAACACAAAAGGATGCGTCCTTTAGTATCAAATATCGGGTGATCTGTTTGTTCGAACTTTTACCAACGTTCACCAGACACCCGCTAAGACATCCTACAGTTTTGTTAATGCTTTGAATCTCTCCGACTATTATCCGATCATATACGACTATGATATCTTGCAGTCTCACCATTGTTCTGAGTCTCCCCAATAGTCATGTCCCTTCACTCTTGAGTATGTCGCTATGACTTTCATTGATGTGAACTTATTGTTGTGACACTGGGGGTTAGGCAGACATTCCACTGCTTACATCGTGTCTTGTCAAAAATTTTCCTTCAGTTTATTTCTTTTGTCAATTCTAATCGCTGAGACATAATAATTTTCTTGCTGATGGAAGAACACTCAGTGTGACCTTCTTAGCTCTCTCCGATGAAGTTTGTCTCACCAATGAATTTCTTTATCGGTGAGACCATGAATATCGCAAAGTCCCTTTACTGATGTAGTTTTCTCATAGCGACATGGTGGGTCGGCAGGACTTCCTCGAACTCACCCCAATAACATTATACTACCAACAGAATCCACCTCTGCTTTATCGGCAAGATCGGATGAATGCTGCGGGACTTCACTCCGACAGCCCAAGTCTGGCCGATATAGTTCTTTGTGCTACAATCGGTAAGATGCATATGTGTTCGATATGACTTATCCCGATGTTTACTGTCTTCCCGATAGGATCCTTTTGTCGATGAGACTGTGAATTGTGTCTTCCCAATGTGTATTTTCAAGTAAGATCTTATCATTATAACATCCCGATCTCTTTCCCATAGACTGCAAAAGATATATGTTAGTATAAAATGCTTTGTGGATCGGGGAGACCCTCATTATCTCTTGCCGATATGATTTATACATTGAAATACTTAGGGTTAGATGAATTCTATTGGACCAAATGACAAAAACCAACTAAACCATGGGCAGATATATTATGCAAAGTGGATTCTTATGCTTATGATATGGGCTTCTTAGGAAACTTATGAGTATAAACATCCATGAAATTTTCAAAATTTTACAGTTCTAACAATGGCTCTATTTGGGGATGGATGATTGTGAGATCATTGCAAGGATCCAAACCTCTGGGTGAGCAAACCAAACTTTCAAGTTTATGGACTAGTGAGGAGGATGGAATGAATGGAAGTGGAAATGAACATGATCCTATACTACTGTACATGGAAAGATTTATTTTGAATGAAGGAATGTCAGGATTGTCCATGTACTAGAAATTCATGTTCCTTTTTATTTCCTACACTATTGTGCATGGAAAAAATTCTGAGAGGATTGTCAAGAGTTTTCCATGCACTGGAAATCCTTAATCCTCAGAATTGTTCAAGAGAAAAAGTGCTTCAAGAATTTCCCATGTACAGGAAACTCTTGTTCTTCACCAGTCATGTTCTATAAGTAATATGAATCTTCTCCCTTCTTACCAACAACAACAAAGGGTACTAGTCACAGAGCTTCAAATTTCTCGTGTTTTCCTTTCTCCTGACACCTTGCATTCCACATTAGCACCAAATCATTTTCTTCAATTTTTCAATCTTTTTCTCTTCTATCAAATAAATACTTCATTTGTGCATGCAACTTCACATTTTGGTTTTGAGCTACTCTTCTTATCTCATCAAGCTTTTCCAACTACTCCATTCTTTCCTCCATTGGTTCTGGAATATCTATATCTTCCTAAAGGATAAATTTGTAAAGTGGTAACAAATTTTGTAAAGGCATCCTAGCTTGTGTTCCATATACCAATTCAAATGGGGATTTTCCAATTTCCTTTTTCACAGTTATCCTATCAACCCACACAACCATCTTCAATTTTGAATCCCAAGCCTTTTTATTCCCACCTAGCATTCTCCTTATGATTTTTAGAAGACTCTTGTTGCTGGACTCTGTCTGACCATTAGCTTGCAGATGGTAAGGAGTTGCATAAGAAACAGTGATACCATGTGTACTACAAAAATCTTTGAATTCATCAGATTTGAAACACATCCCATTATCTGTAATCAATCTTAATGGTGTACCGAAAACAGTAATAATGTTATTCATTAAAAAATTGATCACAACCCTACTAGTTCCTTGCTTGGTTGGAATTGCCTCTACCCATTTGGTGAAGTAATCAGTAGCTACCAGTATCCACTTATGTCCTCCACTTGATTTCTCTTGTATCTCCCCAATAAAATCAATTCCCCAATGATGAAAGGGGTCTTCAACTTGCACAGGTCTGAGTGGTAAAGATCCCTGATACTTCATTTTCCCTAAGAAATTCTGGCATGCTTCACATCTTCTTACGTATGAAAAAGAATCATTAAATAATTTTGACCAGTAATAACCTGCCTTGAGAATCTTATGTGTAGTTGTCTTTGCAGAATAATGGCCTCCACAGACCCGTTCATGCATCTCTCTTAAAACATGCTTGGCTTGTGACTCATCTAGACATAACAACAATGTCTCGTCCCTACTTTTCCAAAAAAAATCACCTTCCATGAACACATATTTTGACGCTTGCAACTTTAGAGTTATTCTTTGATTATCACTTAATCCTTTAGGACACTTCATGTGTCTAAGGTAATACACGATATTTGTATACCAAGGAGTATGATCAATACTCGTAATTGCATTTCCTTCATCCTCTACATTGCAAATTTGATTTGCTTCAATATTTGTTTTTTCCATTAACCTGGCCAAACCCTTACCTCTTATTAATTTGGTGATTTGTATTTCCATGTCAAATTCTTGAATTTTATTAATCCACCTGCATCTCTTTCCAATACTTTTGATTGTGTCAAAATATCTTTAATAGCTGCATGGGGGACATAAGCTATCACTTCTGCTCCAACAAGATACGGTCTAAAATCCTTTGTGGCCTTCACCAATGCAAATGCTTGCTTTTCCATTATATCATATTTCAATTATGACCCCTGCAATGAATTGCTGAAAAATGACACAGGTTGCTCATGACCTTCTTCATTCTTCTGTAACATAACAACAGCTATAGTATGCATTGAAGCAAATGAAAATATTTGAAAAGGTTTTACAAAATCTGGAGATTTAAAGACAGGGGCTTCCTTGATGGCCTTTTTGACAGATATAAAAGTTTCCAGTGCTTCTACAGTCCAATCTATTTTTGTCCCTTCCTCAATATCTTTGATATGGGCTTAATGATTTTAGCAAAATTAGACACAAACCTCCTAACAAAGTTGATCTATCCAAAAAATGATTGGATGGCCTTGACAGTTTTAGGAATAGGGATTTTATCTATGGCCTCAACCCTCTCAAGATCTATTCTAATTCCCTCCTTTGACACAATATTTCCTAATAGTTTTCCCTTTGTGACTGCAAAATGGCATTTTTTGGGGTTCAGACTAATACCATATTCTAGAGCTTTAATAAATATTTTTTCTAGATGTTCTACATGATCTTCAGCCATTTTTGAATAAGCAGTAAGGTCATCTTGATATACAATCATTATAACGTTAATCAAGTTTGCAAATGCTACATCCATAGCTCTTTGAAAGGTTGCACCTGCATTTGTGAGACCGAATGGCATTCTCACATAGACGTATGTTCCCCATGGGGTCATAAAAGTTGTCTTGTACTGCTCATATTCCTTGACTTTAACCTTGTTGTAACCAGAGAACCCATCCATCATAGATAACAGCTCACACCATGTTACTTTATGTAGTACAACTTCCATATTAGGTAGAGGATAATTATCCTTGAGAGATGCCACGCTTATATTTTTGAAGTCCACACATAATCTGATATCCCCGTTCTTCTTCCTCACAGGAACCAGGTTCGAAACCCATGTTGAATGCCTAATTGGTTTGATGATACCTCCATCTCTAAGCTTTTCCAATTCCTCCTGCATTTTTGGTTCTAGTGTTGGGTTAATAGGTCTTTGCCTCTGCCTAAATGGCTTTGCATTTGGTTTCAACGAGATTTCGTGTTGAAACAAATCTTCCCTATATGCTTTGAGATCTTCATAAGACCATGCAAACACATGTTTATATTTTCTCAATAATGCAATCAACATTCTTTGAATTTTCAAGCTTATTTTCTTCCCAATATATACCTTTCTTGGTGCTAGCTCAGTCCCTAAATTGACCTCTTCAATATCCTCCCTCTTGACTGGTGTCTGCTTCATGAGGGACCGATCATTTCCATCATATACCCTCTCCAATGCTACTAGCCCTTTAGGAATCTTATTAGTTCTAATTTGTAAGACCTCCTTCCCTAATACCATTTTCTTTCCATCTACTTCTACAAAAGCATTGAAATCAATTTCTTGAGCTTCATATTGATCTATACAGTGAATAAATTTTAGGAGGTCAGCATCATCATTAAAAACCTGCCAATTGTAAATATTGTCAGGCACAACGGGTCTTGTTTTGAACTCAATTTGAGACACTCCAGCTAGTGTGATGTCATCTCTTCTTAGTGCTACATTGGCTATAAATTCTACTATTATGTTTTTTGACCTATCAATCCACTCAATGGAGAAAGCATCAAACAACTCAATTGTGTCCCATACAACATTCATGTGTTGCTTCGGTCTCTTATGTTTTGCAGCATATTTTGATTTAACTTGAGATACAACTAGCTCTGAATCCCCTAGAATAGCTAGCAGCTTCATTTTATGTTTTACAGCCATATTCAAACCTATTAAAAAAGCTTCATATTCTGCCATGTCTGTACATTCAAATGCCAGAAAAAATGAATATTTAAATGTAACTCTTTCAGGTGAAACAAATACTATTCTTGCTCCATTACCTTCTTGGCTACATGCTCCATCAAAGTACATTTTCCACACGCAATCACAATTTTTTGCAACATATTTATCAATTGGATCAACATTGACTAATTCTAGCTGGGCTGGTTCTATCTTAAAATTTCCAAGATCCACATCACAAAAGTAATTGACTTGATCTTGAGGTACACGATCTACAATTGGGTTCATCCTTGGCTCCCTGTACAGCTTAACTTCCTATCCATTCACTGGAATTGTTGCATAAGATAAATCAAATTGGGCATTTCCTCCAATCGTTGTTGTCCACTATCTTGATAGAAGCATCCCAAATTGAGGAGGGGTATCAATTATAGTTATATCTATATTATAGGCCACTTGAGGATAAGCAGCTAGTTTGACTTCAACATCTTTCATAACACCTACTACTGGAATAGGCTTGCTATCCATTGCATAGAACCTCCCTCCATTAGTATCTACCCACATGCCAAGTTGTTTCATAACTCCCACGAGCATGATATTGATAGCAGCACTAGAGTCTATCATGCAATTCCTCAACAATTTGTTGTTTATAAGCAGTGTGGTGAAAAAAGGATCAACTTGTGGGGAATTTATCAATACATCATTTAGACACACTTCTGGGACAATCACCTTCTCTTTCTTATCAACCTTTTTAGTGGCCATTCGATTTTTAGAACTTATACTTTTCTCATTTCCATTTGATATAAATTGAATTGCACTATCCCTATACTCCTTAATTCTCATCATCTCAAGCAATGGGACAGACATTTTTACCTGAGATAAAGCTTGAGAGAAGTCAAAAGAAGAACCCTCTGCCTTAATTATTTTCTTTTGCTCTAATGTTTATTTTTTGTTTTCTTCCTTCTGGACAAGCTTTTGTTCATTCTTATCACATTGTTTACTTTCTGTTTTCTTCAAAACTCCTGGTATTACTTCTCTATCTTTCATAAATATTCCCCTGGGAACACCTTTTTCATTCACTGTCCTATTTCTTAACCAATACTTTATCTTTGCTTGTTCAACTGTAGCAATGGTTAACCTCTTTATTTCCTCTTCAGTGGGTCTCCTCATATTGCATTGAGCAAGCATCTCAACAGAGTATTGTTCTGCATGACTTTCTTCAGAATCGGAAAAAAAAAATTGTTGAGCCATATGGACATTGCACCTTTGATTTGAAACATCATACTCACAACCTTCATCTTCTGAAGATGAGTATTTCTCCTCAAGAGGGTGAAAAGTATTTGAGGTCAAATACACTATGTGATCCTCTCCACTATTACCTACTAACATTCCTTCTTCCTGCATTTGTTGGGCTACAACACAGTGGTCTGGGGAATGTGGCCCATCACAACATTCACACCAAAGATTATTATTTACCATATACACTCCCTTCTTCCTTAATAGATTAGGTGTTTCTTTGTTCCTAGGTCTATCTATTACAAGTTTTCCATCTTTCTAATTTGTATTGTAAGGCATGTCATGTAACCTAGGCCTCTCATTTTTGTACGCGTTCTCCTGTTTGTACTGATAATTATTGACTTGTTGAGGAACCCTAGGATTATCTCTCTTACTGATCATCCCAGTAGCCTTCCTATTGTTTTCAATGGTTAGTGCTATCTTTTGGGCTTCAGTTAAATCTCTTGGAAACCTATTTCTTAGTTCATACCCTATTTTTGGATCGAATGCATTCAAATAACTACTCAATACTGCAGAGTCTGGCAACTTTGACCCAGGTGGTATCTTATTTTGCAATTTATTGAATCTTCGGTTAAAATCATAAATTGACTCATTTTGATTTTTCTGAATCCATACTAATTCATGAAAAGCAGCATCTGGTGCACATAGATTTCCATACTATTTGAGAAATTGATCCTGAAATTCTTGGATAGAATCAACAGAAGTTGTTAGCAGGCTATTGAACCAATCCCTAGCTTCTTTGGTGAGTGACATCATGAACAACCTCATATGTAAATCTTCATATGGTATATCCAAATCTTGGACAAAAGCATTAAAATTCCTCAGATGATCTTCAACAATAATTGCACTACTCCCTATAAACTTAGGAACAAGAATTCTCCAACTGCTATCCATAGGATAAGGATATAATTGAAACCCTATCAAATCGAACTGTCTAATCATTGTTGTGTATTGCTGAGGGGGAGGGTTATGCAAGTGTTGATAATGGTACACTAGATTATTGTATTGTGTATGAAGATATGGCACATATTGTTAACCATGAGGTGGTTGTGCATTTCTATGTTGTGATGTGGTATACAGTGGATGGTTTGGTTGCATGTATTGATTTCCTATCTAACTATGAGGAGCCATTGGCTAATTTGAAGGCCCTGCATAATTGTTTCCTTGCTTATGAGGTGGTACATACTTTGAAAGACTAGTTGTTTGAGCCTTAATTTGGGCTTCCTGCAATTTCATGTCTTGGATTTCCTTTATCTTTTGGAGCCTTTGTTGTTCCAGTTCTGCTTTTTCTCTTTCTAATTCTTGTTTCTAAAACTCCAACTGTATATCTAATTCTTTGTTAGTAAAGAACTCAAAATTTTCTTGAGGGGTTACATGACCAATAGGCTCATTTTGGTTACCCTCCATTCTTTGATCATTTTCCTGTTGATACCTGACTCCTTCAGCTTCGAGTTTAGCATCAAATTCCACCTTTTTTTTAGGATTATAAAAAGGATTTATTTTTCCTTCAAGGGTACAAGGTTCTCCACCTGAACTATCTCTCCATGTATCATAATAGTCATATGTCTCACAATGTGGTCTTGATGCTTTTTCTTTGTTTGTTATGCACATGTCATCAGATATCTTCTTACCCTTATCATCCTTCAGTAACCACTTAATGTTGCCACTAGGACCTCCTTTGTATTGGGATCTTCTACCATTCATGTTGAATTGATGCAATGTTCTTGTCAGAGTTGCCACTCACTTTCTTAAAAGTGAGAAAAGGTGAGATATTCTTGATTTTGAAATTGTTATATATATATATATATATATATATATTTACCCCAGCAAAATCACTTTTCCTCAAACTTCTCAACTATGAATCTCTCTTCAATGACTCTATATGATGGTCTTCAACCAGATATTCTGAAATAGTCCCCAGTGGAGTCACCAATTTGTTAGATCTCAAAAATGCAGGTTTGAACCATGAGAGGTTGCCAAACTCTCACAACGTTTCAAAGTAACAGACAAGGCCAAATGGTTTAGACCTTCTACTCTTCAGGTGCTGCCAAACCTAGGCGAGTGTACCTATAACAATGAAGTAGACTTGACTTTTGTTTATTTCCTAAAGTGATTTACCCACAATGGAAAATGGGAGTGGATAAATGAGTTTTATTCTGGTGCAGATTGTATAAGCAATATCAAGGCTAAAATATAATATGTTCATATGTAAAAATAAATGAAACTAAATAGTGGAATGGTAGAGACTAGTGCCTTATTGGGTGTGCAGAGTCAAATGAAAGACCTGAAATAAGTAACTTCTTTCTGGAAAATACTCTAATTGTTTGGAATATAAATTTGAGTTTATAACTTGTATAAACATGCAAGAATATGATCCAAATGAGATTCCCTAATCACTATGATTGACTAAAAGGATTTAATCTTTCCTTGAAAGAACCAATTAATCAAACCATACGGATATAGCAAGTGTGCACTGATAAACTAAAAAATATCCTTGATATATCAGTCTAAATAATTATAAAACATCAACCTTAGAGACAAATTTGAAGCAATACTTTCAATTAACACAATAAACAATTGATACCAGAAATATGCCACCAAATCAAATAACTTCCATTCATATCTCCATTATTTCAAAACATGCATCATAGTCTCAAAATTTGTAAACATTGTAATCTACTGTATTTTTATTAGATATTTGTCCCTTTTTTATTTGCTATAAAAAATTGGTATTTATATATCAACAGCACGAAAGGACGCGTCCTTTCGTATTCAAATCTTGGGCGATCCATTTGTTTGAACTTTTACCAACGTTCACCAGACACCTGCTAAGACATCTCGTAGTTTCGCTGACACTTTGAGTCTCTCTGACTGTTATTTGATCATATACCGCTATGATGTCTTGCAATCTCACCGTTGTTCTGAGTCTCCCCAACAGTCATGTCCCTTATTGTTGTGACACTGGGGGTCAAGAAGACATTCCACCACTTACATCGTGCCTTGCCAAAAAATTTCCTTCATTCTGTTTCTTTTGTCAATTCTGATCACCGAGACATAAGAATTTTCTTGCTGATGGAAGAACACCGGTGTGACCTTCTTAGCTCTCTCCGATGAAGTCTGACTCGCCGATGAATTTTGTTATCGGCGAGACCATGAATATCACCGATTCCCTTTACCGATGCAGTTTTGTTATAGTGACATGGTGGGTCGGCAGGACTTCCTCAAACTCACCCTGATAACATTATACTACCGACAGAATCCACCTCTGCTTTATTGGCAAGACCAAATGAATGTTGTAGGACTTCACTCCGATGACCCAAGTCTAGCTGATATAGTTCTTTGTGCTACAATTGGTAAGACGCATATGTGTTTGATATGAATTATCCCGATGTTTATTGTCTTGTCGATAGGATCCTTTTGTCGATGAGACTGTGAACTGTGTCTTCCCGATGTGTATTTTCAAGTAAGATCTTATCGGTATAACATTCCCGATCTCTTTCTGATAGACTGTAAAAGATATATGTTAGTATAAAATGCTTTATGGATCAGGGAGACCCTCATCATCTCTTGCCAATATGATTTATACATTGAAATACTCAGGGTTAGATGAATTCTATGTGACCAAATGACAAAAACCAACTAAAACATGGGAAAATATTATGCATAGAGGATTCTATACTTTCTTCTCTTATCTGACCAACTAGTTATTTCCTTGCTAATTGAATCTACAGTTGATAACATCGATTCAAGTGATCGAGCAAGTGTGGCTCTATGCAAGGTTGAGCTTACAAGATATTTCAACCTTCCAATTATATCCTCAATTTTTTTTTGGTTATTTTCAATCCACATTAAATTTTCTTGAGTTCTTGGAGCATATTGAGGAATTGTTGGAGGTGTTTGTTGGGCTTGTTCTTCAATAGGAATTTGGAGTTGAGGTGAAGAAGGATTTTGAGGAGAAGGAGATGCATTATCATTTCCTATAAATTAAATAAATTTACATCAAAAAACATATTAAATCTACCTATTTAGTAATGAATTCACACGTTTATAAGTATTAAATTTGTTGTGGATAGGGTCTACTCTAAACTATGGGTGGAAGGATACTCATTAAACATCATCAAATTTCTATGTGGAACCCATAAGCCTAGCTAGAGTGTCGATCAATTAATTAAGGATACTATTATAATGTTGAGATCTTTTGAGGAAACTCGTGTTTCTCACATATACCAAGAAGGAAATTCATTGGCATATTTTTTCACTAATAAAGCTCTCAGAGTTCATTAGTATAGAGCATGGTAGGAGTACTCTCTCCTTCTCAAGGCAGCTAAGATCTTAATGCAAAATGATGGATTTGGCTAAGTTTATATGGTGGTGTTATTTTACCATTAGTATTAGCTTTTTACTCACACGCTTTATGGGTATCACTTGACTTGTTGCCTCTCAGTCAAATGCTTCTTGTAAGGGTTTTTTTCTTCTGGTTCTTGTGAATATGGGGGGTAATCAAATTATAATTGATCCTCATTCTTGTGAGAGTCTGAGAAAGAAGAAGAAAATTTGGAGGATTCTCCAACACGGGAATTTTACGCCTTTCTTGGGAAGGCTGCATAGACATGATCCAAATACTTTGGTGGAGTTTGTTTCATATTGGCACAATCGTTAACTCTAGAATCAGGGAATAGTTGTTGACATCAATGAGGAGCTTATAGCTACTGTGACTGGGTTGCCTATGGTTGGTCGTAAATTCTTCAAAGACAAGAAGAGTAATGAGGAGGTAATGGCTCGATTCTTCAAAGACAATGAATGGAAAAAACTCATCAAGATGGAGGATTGGGGCTATGAGCGAAAGTATCTTAAGAAGATATGGGTGGATATAGTGGAAATAATCATATGGTATATGACTCTAGAAGGCAGGTTCACTGCAATCCTTGGCCATCATTTTACTCTTTTAAATAATTTTAGGCATGGGTTGTTTATATCCTTTCCTTTCTTTCTCTTGTCCTCCATGGAGGTCTTTGTGTATGCACACTTGAAAAATAGGAGGGCACCAGTCCTGCACAAGGGCCTTATTTTGTTAATTATGGAGCTTGTAAAATCCCTAATTTCTACCACCTCAATTAAGGGCAAGGAGAAGACTCTAAGTGAGGATTCTAGCTCCTCTAGTTCATATACCAATGTGGCTAAGGAAGAGGAGTGGAATTATTAAGGTGAGGATGGGTCTCCCTCCCCTATGGTTGCCTCTTCTAAGAAGAGAAAGAAGGGTAACCCTAAAGTTAAACAGGCAACCAAGCAACTTATTCTTCATGATTTAGAGTCCTAGTCTGATGGTAATGACATGGAGGTGGGTTTTGGGGATTCTTGGTCCAAGGAAAAAGTCGCGAACATTGGTCAGGTTGATGTTGAGGTTGGAGGTAAGGAGGAGGGGTTATAGGATAATGCAATGACCATGGAGGCCAAGGAGAAGCCTAGAAGGGTTTTTAAGTGCATTTCCAAGATGAAGAACCGGGCCTCAAAAGATATGGTAAAGGATACCACAGAGATTTGCAAGGAAAAGGATCTTGAGGAGAAGGCATTGTAAATTGATGACTCCTCGGTTTCAAACTCACCAAATAGGGAACCTATGGATGAGAAAACAGTGCAGGAGGAGGAGGGTGTTGAACAAAATCAAGTGAAGCACGAACCTCTTAAGGTTAATCCCCTATCAGAGGACTTATCCTATCTTAATTACGAAACCACCTCAATTTTTGAGGTTCTTGACATGGCGAGGGTGGGAGCCACCGATACTATCAAATTGGAAAAATGGTCTCTTCAAGAATTCAATAGGGTTAACATCAAAATAAGGGGATTGAAAGAGAATGTGCAAAATATTCTAAAAGGAACGGCCTTGGATATTTTGATTGATAGAATTGTTGATCTTGAGTGTTCATTCACTGATTTCAAGTCCTTATGTGAACAACGCCTAGTTGATTTAGAAGCCAAGGTGATGGATACCAATGCAAATATTAAGAAACTAGTCCATTCCTATCATATTTCTATGAAGAATAATGTGGATTCTTTGGAGGTCCTATTTCGTAAGATCAGTGAACTTAGAGAGGGCCAGTTGTATTTTTCTAAGTTGATGGAGAAGCAAGTGGCTAAAGGAAAAGGGAAAAAATGTAGAAAGGATGATGTTAAAGGCCCTACTACTAGAGGGTTGGGTGACTAGAGGAAGTCCTTTGAGGACAAGAAAAAAGAACTGTTGTACATGATTGGGCTTCATAGGAACCAGGAACTTGAGGTGACCAACACCTTAAGAAGTATGTAGTGTCTTGTTGTCTATTTTTTGTTTATTTCACTACTGTTGGGTTTTAGTTTTTTTCCTGTTATTTTGTTGCTTTTTATTTGATGGTTGTTGCTAATAATTTAGCATTATATCTTTTGAGCAGAATTTTGTAACTACGGTTGTAAAGGGTTTCAGGTCCCTTCAAAATCTATTTTTCCCTTATAATAAAAAAAAATCAAAACTTAATCCTTTGACCTCCTTGATGTCGTGACAAAATTTTGGTGAAGATTCAATGAAGAATTAGCTCTCCAATAATGCAAGCACACTCTCGAGGATTTGAAGGCTGTGAACAAACAAGAAATTATAGAAATTAAAGTGAATGAAACTTTCTTTTTTTTCTTTATATTCAAAATAATGTGAGTGCATTACGGCCTTGGTGTATAGTTGAGCCTAAGGCTCGCTCACACCAAGCCATAATGTGAGTTTTTTTGTGAATTTTAAAAAAATTGAGAGATGGTTGGCCACTTTTTGGCCCCCCATCTTTCTACACCTTCCCGAGTACCTAGGTAACTCTCTCTCACTCCAACCCCCTCTCTCCCACTCCCTCTCTCTCTTAGGGTGCTCCCTCCCTCTATCCCTCCAACCCCCTATCTCTATCAAGTCTCTCCCTCCTATCCTAACTATATAACTCCCCCTCTCTCATAGGTCTCTCTCTCCCTCTATCCCTCCCACCCCCTCTCTCTCATGTCTCTTCCTCCATTTATCCCTCCCACCCTCTCTCTCTTGAATCTCTCACTCCCTCTATCCCTCCCACACTACCTAGAAAACTCTCTCACACACACATCTCTCCCTCCTTCTATCCATCTTGATATGTACCTAGATAACTCTATCTCCCACTCCCCCTCTCTCTATCTCACTATATATATGTATATATTATAATGTAGTATATAATATATATTATATAATATATAACATATAATATATACTATATAATATATAATATATAATATATTATATATTATATATATTATGTATATTATTAATAATAATACAAAATATGATAAATAATGCATGTAACAATTTTTTTTTTTAAATAAGAGGCATAGAGCCTATATATTTATATTAATTTAGAAAAGTATAACAAAATTGTAACAAAAGTGTCTGAATGCCATCTAAAACTCGGCAAATAACTTAAAGAAACTGCAATAAAAAAAATCCCCCTACCCTACTTTGATTAGAGACTTGACTACAACACTATTCCCTTACATTACATACATATTGACCATTTCAAAAAACCCAGATCAAAATTTAGGCCTAATTCATCTGCTAAAACAACCCCATTATTTGTCCACTAAATACTATAAAAACAACTTCCCCAATAGCTATCGACTAAACACTATAGCTATAAAATTAATTAAATGGAACAAACAACCCATAAAATTTCATTCTTCCATGGTGACTGGCTCGTTCTCACCTTGGCTTTCAGCAAAAGTCAGCTTTCCCATTTCTCAAGCTCTCTTACGCCCTATATAAACTTTCATACCAATGTCTATGCTTGTACCACTAGCTACTATGGGCATATTCCCTTCAGCCACATACCTCTTGTCCATGTCACAGACTTTCGGTAGAGTATTCTCTTTCGCACATAGCAGATATTTGTTACAAATGAATATCCATTTTTTCTGAAAAAATCAGTAGGCTCGAGATTTGGCTCAGGATTTCCTTGGGATTTGGCTCAGGATTTTCATACTTGAAAAGTTAATTGAAAAAACGTGTTTACAAAATTTCTTTAGTTTTGCAAAGTTCGCCCTTATGGATGATGACTTTTTTTATCCAAATTTGATGAAACAAAAAGGGTTTATTGAATAAATTTTCTTGATTGATACGCAGATTGAAAAAATTCTATAATTTTCAAATTATTTCACATTTTTTTAATCTAAAAGACGTGTCACATTCTATGCTTTTCATACTATAGGATAAAAAATAAATTTGAATTTCATAAATTTTTTACCAAGTTATGGTGGTCAGAAAAACACGTTTTAATAATTTTGAAATGTTCTAATAAAAAAATCATAACTAATTGCTTACTTGCAAAAAAATTACAAAAAAATACGGCACATATGAGCATGTGTCGTCTACTTATATTAAAAGTTAAAAAAAAAAATCTTGTACTTAGGTTGGTCAAACATACACCTACTTTTTATCTTTTTCCTGAAAATTTTGTACTACTGCATTAAAATTTTAAATTTTCACAAAATAGATTTACTTTTTTCCAAAATAGGACTAGTAGCCTAGAAACTACATTTAATTTTCTATAAATTTTGTTCTTACATATTTTTCAAATTATGTTAATAACCTATTCAAATTCATGTCAAGTTTCCTAACTTTGTTTTTCAGAATTTTCATTGCCACTTAGGGGCCTAGTTTGGATCCCCGTGATCCTGCACTAACCCATGCATTTGGAAACTTTCCAATGAAGCTCATGTGGTTCTTGCATAAAGTGTGAAACCATGAAAATCACAAAAGAAATGTTAGGGCATGTGTGAGTTAGATAGATGAGGCTCCCAATAAATTAACAATGTAAAGTAACATCAACTAGTGGAGTAGAAAACTTAGCCTTAAGCTTGATTCCAAAGAGAAAGGGAGTCAAGGAAGGCTTACAATCGACCATGTGGAACTGAGCAAGTAGTTAAAGAGCATACTTGGGATAAGCAAGGGTGATCTTGAAAGAATTTTGTGAGATCTCAATCCCAAGAAAGTAGTGCAAAGAGCTCAAGTTAGTCATAGAAAATATGTCATGCAAAGAAGATTTGACTCTACCAATGATGGATGATGAAATTCCTCTAATAATCATGTCATCAACATGGGTAACAAGAAGAAAATGAGAGTCATTTTTCCACAAAATATAAACATTTGGATTTGAGTGACACCTAGAGAATCCTATTGAGAGAAGAAAGGAGTCTATCTTGGCATACCAAGCTCGAGGGGCTTGTTTAAGACCATAAAGAGACTTCCTCAACCTACAAACCAAAGAATAATCTTGAACAAATACCTATGGTTTCTCCATAAATATCCTCTACAAGATCTCCATGAAGAAATACACTCTTCACATCCATCTGATGTATAGCCCACCCATGAGTTGTAGCATTGGCAAGATTCAAGTGAATGGAGTTCATCTTAGCAATGGGGGTGAAGGTTTTCATGTAATCATCACTAGGAACATGTGAGAAACCTTTGGCCACAAGTCATGCTTTGAACTTATCCATAGTTCCATCAACTACATATTTGGTCTGATAGATCCACTTACATCGAACCATTTTTCTTCCCTTAGGAAGAGGGACTAAGTCCCATGTGTGGTTTGTCATTAAGGAACTATACTCTTCCTCCATTGCTAAATCCCACTTAGGAATTCTTGATGCTTCCTTAAATGATTGTGGATTTGAAGCAATAACAATTTTGGCATGTAGAATATTTTGATGTTGTGATCAAGTCCTTCGAGTGCCTGAAGGATTTCCAATAAGATTTCGTATTGACTCGAGAGTCCTTGAAACCCAACATGGTCATGAAGAAGATGTGGATGAATGAAGATAATCCTCAACCTTAGAATGTGAACCCAATAAAGTTGTTACCTTATGAGTTGGAGGTGAGGTAGAATCATATAAGTCACTAGCATTTGAGTCTACCATGGAGGAAGGATGAGGAATATTGGAGATCAAGCTAGGAGATATTTCCTCAAAGTGAACACTCCTCTCAATGAAGAGCTCATGTGTCTCTGGATCCAAGAGTCAATACCCTTTGAAACCATTTGGATATCCATCAAAGATGCAAGGATTTCTTTAAGGTTCTAAAGCCTTGCACTTCTCTAGAGGAATGAGTGCCCAAGTTGGAGAGCCAAAAACTCGAAAATACCTCACAATTGGTTCCTTACCATACCAAGCCTCAAAAGCAGTCATGTCATTCAATTCTTTTTGGGGAACCCCATTATGATATTTTATTCCATGAGTCAGATTGAATAAATTAACACACTATTTTTTTCTACTATTCCAATGTAGAATATGAATTTTTAAAATTATTTTCAAATTAGCTAATTAGTTACTATACACATTTTCAATTTCTATTTATTATTTAACAAATTATTAATAATTCCATATTTTTATTGTCGCACTAATAAACTTTGCATGTATTCAATGATTCAACTCAATTCTTAATAACAATAGTAGGATATACAATATTAACAATTGTTTAATGTGTATCTAGAAGTAGAAACTTTTTTTTTTGAATTAAGAAATTAAATAATACATATTATTTGAACACATAAATTAATTTAATTTTTGTATTGATTTTCAAATGAAGGAATACATAGAACTAATGCAAAATATTGCTCAAAAATAACTATGCATAGAGTTGAATTAGAAACTCATATTACCAAATAATTATATTAGATTTTGTAGCATGCTCCACTATTTGTTTGATGGAAATGCAATATTTTCTAACTGATAGTGTTTGACTTGAAAGAATTTCAATGAAGAAATGAGTAAAATATAGTGGGAAATAGTAAGGAAGACGGGAGTTTTGTGAGTGAAGAAATAAGAAAATAAATAGTGGGTGTGAAAGAAATGAGAACATGATAGTTAGGATAGGATATGTGTTAATTAGGTCAAGGATAAGGATAAGTTTATATAAAAATAACATTTAAGGTTCAAAATAAGTCATGGACACTATACTTCATAATAGGTTATATTTTTGTCCTTAGTTTTGAGAAGAGAAAATAAATATAGAAGGAATACTTTAATTTTTCATATTTTATATATTAAAAAAACATCTATGTTAAAAATATAAATTAAAATGATAAGAAATTTTCATATAAGAGGTTTTTCAATAATATATTAAATTATGATATGATGATTTATAAGGATTCAATTACATAGTTTTGAGTTAATTTTTAATTTTTAATATTTTACAAGTAATAGTTAAAAATTATCTATCGTGATTATAAATAATTTATTTAATATTCATTATATTTAACATTTATTATATTTATTATGTGTATAGATGCTATACAAACTAAAACTAAAATTACAAAATTTTAACTATCTAACATAATTAAAATTAGAAATAGCACATAAAAAATCAAATGAAATAAAAGTAAAAAAATAGATATACTAAATGAAATGTTGGGAAATATGGGAGACTAAATAGGACGTTAAAGATCCACAATAGTTATATTTCCCTAGGGGCATTTCATTAGGAAAGAGATCACAAAGTGTAATGATTGACTTCCAACCTCAATGGTGAGTCAATCAGACCTGGATCTCAGTCCTTTAAGACAATAGAGAAAATATAAAATCTAATCAAATGATTTGCAATGTCCATAATAAATGTACAATAAGACCTAGAACATGAAATGCAATTTTCTGAAGCTACAAAAATAAAAAATACAATTTGTAGGTAGATTTAAGAAGGGTTTGGACACATGTACCTTGCATACAAAGTTGATTTTGAGTATTGTTGAATGATAGGTTTTCCCTAGGGCGAATGGGTCCTAGATAGGGTGTCCAAAAATTATTTTTTCAATCCTCTGAAGTAAGATATGAGATGTTGTTTTATATAGGTTTCATTGTCGGAAAGCCAGAAATAAATTATGTAATTGAGTTTTTGTGATTTGACAACAATGAATGCAACAAATGCAACAATGTGAAATTGCTCTTCAAGATCTTCAATCCTTCTTCAATTTTCAATTTACACATACAAAAGAGGAAGAATTTTTTTTGTTTGTACGAGGGTTTTCTTTTGGTCAAACCCCAAGTTTGGTAATCAAACTTTGATAGAAAGATAATGAAAATTTCTAAATGGAAGGAATGATGAATGAAACAATGCTTTCTACAACTCACCAAACCTTTAATGGCTATCCTTAGAGGATTGAAGCCACACACATCACTCGAAGAATTGATCTTGCATTGATTGAATGATTGGAAACTTGAAAATGCTTAGATCCATTAGGATCAACAATTTATAGTAGCCTTCACTAGATGACATGAATGCACATGAACTTTGACATGATGATAGTATCTTGATTTGCTGCAACAAATGATTGATAAATATACTCTTGAATGCTCTTGACAATAATATTTGCTCAATAGGAAGTCTTGATAATGTTGCTTAGCATTCCTTCAAAAGTCTTAGATCTCAAATGATAAAATAACTATGTATTTTTAGGTGTTTATCTATTTTTTTGAAAATTAGATTCCAAAAGCCAAAAATTACATATAAAATTTGAATCATTAAAATACGACCAAAAAAAATTTAAAAAATGGGTCATGGCACTTAAGGAGGACCCATTTGCCCTCGGGCAAATGGGTCCTAGCCTAAAATTCCAGGACACTCATTCTCCAATGTGATTTAATTATTACTTGCAATAATTAAATGTTGGTTTCCCTTTTGGAAAAAGAGATAAACAAGGCTTTGGAATGCATAATTTAGGTAATTAGAAGCTTAATTAAGTCAAACTAATTAAGGGACCCAAACAAAGTATGAAATTGTAAGGGTATTCAGTCTCCTACACTACATTTAGCCTCCACTTTAGTGAGAGTATGATCTTATGCTCAAACTCACACTAAAGTAGACGAATATGCATCAAGAGAGGCCCAAGTGTACAAATGTTGATGGGATAGGATGACAAAGATCAAGGAGGATGATCAAGCCCTGGGATCCAAGATCCCATTGAAAACCAACATAAGGAAAAAGGGAGACACAAGATGTGTAAAATACAAGAAACAAGACAAGATACACAAGCACATAATGTCAAATTCAATGCTAATGTCAAAGTTAATGCAAGAATGAAAGATGGATCAAGCCTCAAATTTTTGTACAATGGGAATGGATCAATCCTTAGCTATTTTTCCAAAATAATGAGAAACACACACTAGGTCTACAAGGTGTGTACCTACAAAAAGGTGGAAGATGGAAAATTCACGCCAAATCTACAAACCTTCCATACGTCAACCATACAAAAAGTTAAACTCCCAAATAAATTTGATAAGGTGCAAAAATATAATCAATGCTATGCCAATGCTACACTAAGTTCAACCTCTATGAACAAAAGTGAAGCAATAATTTTCAATGCCAATTTTAATGTCAAAATAATACCAATGTATGCCCCTAGTTTAAAGGAATTGCTAAACACAATACTGTGAGAAATTACTTTAAAGTAGAAATGATATATTTAAATTGTTAAAAGGGCCATGATAGCTTATTTGGAAATCCCTATGCGAAACATATGTTTCCGAATAAAGCTACAACATGAAAAAGGAGGTTTCCTCGACATGCAATCTAAAGATAACACATAAGGGATCCAAAGATTCAGAGTCAACATATATCTTTTCTATAGTGATAGAATAGATCTTGGAACCCTCATAATTCTCCAAATACCTTGTGGAACAATGAGCACAAATGAGGAATGACATATAGAGAGATACAAGAAAAGTTGTTGGGAAAATATGTCAACCTTGTAAATACATAAGGTACTGTTGATACGTTAGTGTGGGGGGTGCAAGGGGGTACCCCCCTATGGGAGTTCATGGAGGCTCATCCCCCCAGAGGGGGGTCTAAAGCCATGCGCCCCGATGGGGGTTTGAGGGCAACACCCTCGAAAGGCACATTTTATGTATAGTTTATTATTATAAATCTAGACCGTTCATCATAAGGTCGATATTGTGTTGGCTTAAATTTCCTTAGAAGAAAACCCTATTTTATGAGGGTGTTGTATTACGGTCATGTATTGTGATGTATTTTAAGAGTTTGATAGTGGTCATGATGCCTTTGGATCTCTAGTTGGTGATACTCATGTGAGAAGCTTGCTCTGCAAGTATATTGCAACATTTGTGGTTTCTAAATAATATATTGGGAAGATTTTGGAGTGTAGGGTTTTTCTCCCAAAAAGGTTTTCCCCACGTAAACCACTATGTTGTGGTATGCATGATATTTATGTTTATTTATGTTTAAGTTTCTGTAACTATCAAAGATTTATAAAGTTCTTCATTATTCTCATCTCAAGATTAGTGTAGGAAGTTGTTCTACTACCTTAGCTTCCTTACACAAACAAGCCTTTTGGGTCAACATGGAGGAGACCTAAATGTATCAATTATTTGCATCATCCCCAAAAGGAGAACACAAGATAAAGACAATTTTTATGATAGATAGAAGAATGAAGATACAAATAGAATAATGTCATGATATATTTTGCTTCCTTTGTATCCTTGCACCAATGGAGTAACAAGGGTCATCCAAAGAAATCTCACAAACATAAAGACACACCAAGAATCACAATATGGGGGATCAAATTACATACATGCAATCGCAAAAAAAAAAAAATAGAACTAGTATGTCACATGCAAGCCAACCTATATAAAGTCATCTACATCTCAATCTTGCTCATTATATATGGAAGGCAGATAACTATCCAAAGGGGAAACAACAAGTGTCATACTAGGACAAGGCTTATCAAACCTACTTGTTCCCCAAAATGTAGGACAAGGATGAGCTGAGATAATTGGTGAGAAGGTGCTCCTTGCAATATGGAAAAATGATTTACATAAAGTGCAATACATGTAATAGTGAGTATGCTCTGATTCTACAACTATCACATGGCAAGGGGAAAATTGAACAATTATTAGTCTATTATATGATCATATTGACTTGTAGGAGGATCAAATTATTTCAATACCTTCTTTAAAGCATGAAATTCATTAGTAAGATGCCCAAAAGTTCTAAGATATGCATAGTAATTCATGTTTTTACTTTTTTCCTTTTTTGTTTTCTCGAATAGGTGGCAATATAATCAATCCTAGACAGAGGAGGTTTTCCATTTTTCATTCAATCTTGGTTATAGTATGTAAAAATGGTAACTTCTTGAGTTTTTAGGGCTTAGGTTTCTTAATTTATTGGTCAATTGGTTGGTGTGGAGGGGAGGATCTTGATATCCTAATCCCTTGGTATCTTCTGATGGTTTTTCTAACAATTGATGGATTTCATTCTCATTTTTAATGTGACATCCTTGTATACTTAAGATTCTAAAGCCTTGACCATAACTATCTTTTAAGTTGATAGGTGTATCAGTAACTCAATGGGAATAGGATGGAAGAGTATCAATTTTGTCATTGTGAATAGGTTCCTTCATGCTTGATGGTTGAGGCTTGCTTTGTGATTTAATTTTAGGATGTCGAAGGTTGAACATGTCAAGTGGTGGAATGATAGGAGATTTTGGTTGTTGCATGGATGGATAGAAGGATGCATTATTCTCAAGGTTACAAAAAGAATTTTATATGAATTCTTGAATGTTATCTTCATCTTGATCTAAGATATATATCTCATGAGGACATTCATTATGTAATACCCCATACATATTTTTTAACACAAAATACTTATTTGCTTATTGGAATTCAACAAACAACAATATACCAAACATAAACACTTGAATTCATAGATTGATAAGCCAATTAAATCATCCAAATGATGTAAATATATTTAGATCAAATAGCGACTTCTTACAAAACTTATTTGAAGCACAATGTGATCTCTAAGGTGAGAAATCTCTAAAGAACCAAAGGGGTTTTGTCCTCTGATCCAAGTAATCATCAGGGTTTTGTCCTCTGATCCAAGTAATCATCAGGGTTTCATCCAATGACTACAAATCCTATAGGTTTTCATCCATAGAAGGGTTTAGAGCATAATGTTTAAATTGTATGATGCCTAATAGAGATTTCAGCTACCTATACACATATGCTACTAATTCCCTCAAAGGAATAGGTTGGCTTGAGCCAAAGTGGTGCCAAAGACAAAATTCAAATATCTACACACTACAGTTAGGTTGGCCTTAAGACTTGAGGCAATTTCCACTTGGGAATGTTGATGGGTGTTTTTGCACTTCTCAACACAGACAACACACAAGTGTGATGCCTCTCTTGAAAGGTGAAAATCTGCAACTATGTTTTAGAAAATCACCCCAAGGTCTCTTAGGTGTCAGGTCATGACTTGCAAAAAAAACTCAGTTGATTGATGTGATTTGTTGATAATCACAAGAGGCCTTTATGGTTCACTAAGGATGGAAGTTTTTGGTATGAAAATTGAGTTTCAAAGTTCTAAAAATGAATGAACAGTGATAGAAAACTCAAAATAGCAGGCTGAAACTCACTTTTGTCATCAGATTTGGATTTACAATGGTGTTGGAAACTTGTTTCTAACTTATATTTTAAAAGAAATAGCAAAAGGGAAAAGGGTTAGAAGTTTTCCTAATTCTACAACTAAGATGAGCAATAACAATGGATGATGCTACATTGGATAGACTTCCAAACTGAGTTTTACTTAACTAGGGACAACCCACAGTCTCATAAAAGTAGTGCATTCTTCTAAGGCTTACTTATGCTTTTCAGACTGCAACATTAATACTCAAAGCATACACATACAGTTGAAGTTAAGTGCTATAAATGAATTAGCTCAGACTAACTTTACACATCAATTTTTCATCAACAAACTACCAAAGGTATGAGCTGAAAGTGCATCAAACAACTTAGCATGCATCCACCATTAAATCACAGCATGAACTATTTAGCAGAAAAATGAACTTAAACTTGAAAGAACAATGCTGAAATAAACTAGTGGAGATAGAATCATGCACACGTAAAGAGCAAGACTTAAGAAACCATTAACTCAATTCTTTTCTTATATTTTGTAGTAGCATGTCTTTACACAACAACTCATCTCTCCCTTTGAAAATGAGAGGATGCACCTATTTATAGTTTTCCAAAAGAAGAATAAATGGAAAAGATTCATTTACAATGAATGGCTTAGATTCATTCTAACTTAGGGTTTCACCTAACCCCAATATTTTACAATATAAAAATAGACTCTTTTGTCATTTTTTCCTATTTTGTCCTGTGGTCTATTTTGTCTTGTAGTTGACTTTAGCTTTTATGACTATTTAGATAAATACTCATCAACTATTACTGGATTTCTAGCTTCCTTTTGTAGAGTAGCATACTCCACAAACTTCCCAATTACAGCCTGAAGTTTGTCCCATTCTATGAAATCTATCTTGGCGATGCAAAAGGAAATCCTCTTGAAATCATTCAACATTTCTTCATGGTGTTTCACACATCAATCTCCTGCCTTTACCATTTATTATGACTCCAAGAAATCCCACACAAGAAAATCCATAAAATCAATCGACAAGGTGTCCCTGGTACCCTATTCCATTTTCTTGTAGAATTCTTGCATTATTTCCTTTGGATCTAATTGTAGGGTGGGAACCTCATAGCATCATCAACTTCAAAAGGTCATCTGCTTCGTCCAAGTGGGTAACAACGTTGGCATAGATGTGCTCTAGCTCTAGTAATGATCTCTCCAAAATTATTTTCTTGAACTCAAGAGTATGCAACCAATCATCAAGCAGGCTATGATCCCTTTTTGGTAAGGCCAATTCTTTCTACTAGACCTCTAGATATAACTTTAGGATGCCTTGCAACTTGGGGTACGTAATCTTGTAGAGGTCCAGGAAATATTTACATGTATCTATCTCTAGCTCAATTTCCTTTCTTAGGGCCAAAAAGTGGTTATGCGCCCTGGCTGCATAATGGATGCCCTTGTCACTTATGTTGACAACTCTCTTGAACTAGTTTGAGGTGGACTTAGTCCAATTCTTCATTTTCTCCATTTTATTAACCTCCCCCTTAGACAGGGGGTGGGTGCAAGCGACTCCGCTAGAGCTTCTTCTACTAATGAGGTCCATTGTTGTATGTATGTAGTTAACTCTACCACTTGTGCTTTTAGATCTTCCTTTTTGGATTGATCCTTATTCATCTATTGGAGGACGGTGGACATAGACCCTTTAAATTCATCAATCTGTTGTGCTTTGGTCATGGGGCCTACATTAATGGTTGACAACTGATAGTCTTTACCCTAAATGCTATTTTCATCCTTATTAGTTGCGGGGGTAGCCACTTGTAGTATCCTGGATCCAGAGGCATCAATTGCAATGTGAGACCTAATCTTAGGTTTCTTCTCCTTCCTAGTTTTTACCTACACTCTAGCCAATATTACCTCTAATTGAGCCTTGGGATTGGCAACTATGGGAGCCTTCATCAATTGTTGTTCTAACCATGAGGGGGCTTCTATTTGGTGTTCTGGGGATTCATGATCTCTCCCCTCTTCTCTTTCTTTTGAAGGCTCATTTTCTTCAGGCCTAAGAGCCTTTTCATTATCTCTCTCTTCCTCATCTAGCTCCTCTTCTCATATCACGAACTCTCCCTTATTAGGCTTTATAGATTCCACATTTTCTTCAGTAACAATTTCTTCCCATGCTAACCCCTTATTTTATTCATGCTCAATTTCCTTCTCAGGCTCAAAATTCCTCCCTTCTATATTTTTTTCTTCTTTATCCCTTTCTTGCTCTCCTTTCAAAGGAATTTTTTCATGTCTCAGGCCCTCATCTTGGCTAGTTTTTGGAGGCTCATCAATTATTTCTACATTATTTTTTATGTCAATTTTCCCTTCCTCTGAGTGATGCTCCTTAGGGTTTTCCTATTCACCCTTGTGCTCTTGGGATTATTCCCCATCAAGCTCTTGGTAAGATGTTTCAACTTCATATTAATCATTGAGCATGCCTACATCTCCATCCTCGGGTGTTTGTTGCACTTCTTCATCAGAGGCTACCTTATCTATGTTCACCCTTAGTCTACCCTTAGGATGCTCGAAGTAGTCATCCTGGTTGGAGTCCTTTGGCTCCTCAGTAATATCTGCATCTATTTCCTTGGGCTGATCTCCACTAAGTTTCTCCATTTCTTCAGAGATTTGCATGGTAGCCTCCATTTTTGGTGGCTCTATGGGAGGTGGTGGTAGAGGCAAAGAAACAAGTTGGGCCATTAATGCTTGAACTTGGGGGTTTAGGATTACACGAGAGAGTTTGATTGGAACACTTTGCGTGTAAGTAGAAAAGGAATGTTGTAAGGTGATAAATGCCACAGAGGCTATGGAAAGAGCAGATAAAGTGGAAAAGGGTCAACATGGAGGCGGGAGCAAGGAGGATGATAGCGAAGAGGTGGTGGAGGAAGAAGAATCCAACACCATCATGAGAGAAGCCAAGGAAGTGGAAGTGAGGTGAACTGAGATGTCCATAGTAGGCAGAGATGAGATAGATAGTGATTTAGGAGTGGAAGGCGATGGTGTGGTGGTGGCAAGAAATGGTGAGCAAGGTTACTCAACTTCTTCTTCCTCATTGCATGGGGATCCCTCCTCCTAGATGGTGGGCATCTCAAGAATAAATGTCCCCATCCTTTTTGTTTTCTTTGATGGTTTTCCACCCCATCGATTTTTGAGTATACACTTTATGCTTGGGCTTATGTTCAGTTGTATCTTTCCTCTTCCTAGATCTAGTGATGGGCAGAGACTTGGGAGCCTCACTAGATGACCCGGTGGCAGTGCCACCATTTGTTTCACTTTTGAACTCGTCTTTGAGTTCTCCATAAGTTATCTTTGTGCCCTGCCCTTGCAATTGAGTTATTTTCTCATTAATCCATTGCTTGGTCCTTTGCTCCACAGGGCAGGTGATAGCATCTAGGTCAGTGACCTCCTCCTCAGCCCAGTCAATCACTGGCAGTGTCACATTTATTAAAGCATTATATTTTTCATCAATAATAGTATTGTCCTCAATAATATGATTGGGCACTGGGAATAAATCAATAGATTTTACAAACTAGGCAGTCATCCTCATATAATGTTTCCTTTAAACTTCTTTGTCATCATCACAATTTTCCCAAAAGTCCTCAATGTGGGGTCGGTGGGCGTACTATGTTCCAACCTGCTTCTTCAATTTTCCTAGGGGATCCAAGCCTCCCCTATTTGTATGCAATTCAAAATTATACTCCGCCAGCTCTTTCTCAGAGTTCTCAGTGCATGGGACAGCAAGGAAAGAGTACATTCCTAGTCTGAATATGAGGGGATATGGGTTCCCAACATGATTCTTGTTGCTTAATAGGGTGTGGGAAGTCTACAGCTATCGAGTAAGCTCCAATAATATTATCTTGTCATTTGGGCAGTGGGTCAGCCGATAGGTCCTTCCTAAGAATCCTTCTGCTTTGATGTATGTGAATTTAGGGAACTGGATGAACAAATATCCAAAACCCTTTATAAATTCCTTGGCATTGTGTGACACTCTTTTGTGGTGATCTCCCCTAGGGTCTAGATGATATTCCCAATGAAGGCATCATTGACTCTTTTGTAGTCTTTCTTAAAGTTCCTCTATTGAAGCTAGGGATAGCAGTCATATACCTTAAGTTGTCCCTTCTTTGTTCCTAGTATCCCAGCATAGTATAATCCCTTATATGGGAACTTAGAAGCTACGAGATAGACTAGATAAGAGGTCATATAAAATTTTGAGGTCTTCTTGACTGATCATCTTTTCCTCATGGAATTTAGCAATTCCTCGAAGGATCTCCTCAATGAAATAAAACATCCACTCCTCAAAGAATGTGGAAGTGGGAAGGCCCATTACTCTGCTCAAGAATGTGACTAGATCATTAGACTCTTCTACAAAGTCACTCCTATACAAGGTCTAAGGAACTTTGTTAGCACTGCCCCTCTTGTCTTTCAACCACGTTTGTTTTATTGTCCTTTTGCACCCAATAGGATTGAGTTGCCATACCTTTAGAGAAAAATCCTTTTCAACTTCTTCCATCTTATCAGAGGTTGTGATGTTGAAGGTCTTTCTAATAGATTGAGCAAAAAAGTCTGTCAACACCCTTCTATCTTTTACAACTATCTTTTTGGTATTGGTGTGGTAGCACTCCCAACAAGCAAAGACCAATTCTAGAGCTACCAGAGCAAGAGAAAAGATAACTACTTTAGTGAGTCCACTTTCTTTGATTCTTAAAGCCTCCTGTGTTGTGGGTTTTATCATCACCCTCTACTGGAATTCATCAATATTGATGTGCCCGCGATTTTTGTTAGAGACCTTGTCCTAGTTGGATGTGATTTTGGAGGTACACTCAACCCCATGGAATTGGTACTTCATTTTTTCCTTCTCTTATTTTCCTCTGGGAGTTCTTGATGGTCTTTTCCCTTTGTCAACTTTCTCAACTAGCTTCTTCAATGGCCCCTCAACAGGTTCCACAAATCTTGCACACAAAACATGCAGTAAGTGCATTGATAGATTAAGAGGGAAAATGTTAGTCAAGTCATGCAAATACATAGTTAGATACATTCATATACCCTTGAAATATCATAACATTCATTGTATCTCATCATTCGAGGCTCGTTTGGGGAGTTTTTGAAATGTGGGTTTGGAAGTGCGGGCTTTCACCCTGTCAAAGCCACCAGGATGAACATCGTTAAGGGACGACACTGAGGAAGTGGAATTCTGTAGAAGGCTACTCGATGGTGAATTTCTGCATGACATGATTGTTGAGTGAATTTTACATAAGACTATTAGGCACGTGCAAAAATTAGTAATGAAGGCATTTGAAGTTATGTTTTCTTGTTCGATGGATCTCTAAAGTTCATGCGGGTGTGAAGGAGGTGAAAGCCATGGGGCAGAAATTTAACAATGTTTTTCCATTAAAGAGTGGTTTTGGATAAATATCTTCCCACAAGTGAAGTTTCATATTGTGGAACCCGCATGATTTTTCCACTTATTCAATTTTTGTTTTAAGTATTTTGATCTGTCCACATAATCACTCTTAATCATTGTTTGAAGGATTGGTCATTTTCATGAAATGTGGAAGTTAGACAAGCGAGGGATGTGATACGGGGTGCCATTAAGTCTTTTCCCTTAGAGAGAAACTTCAGACTAACATCATTCTATGAAGGGCGGCCTGCATGAGTGGTTGGTCTTGTGTTTTTCTTAGTTTGTGTTTAAATTCAAGTTTGCAACCGTCAGGAATGTGGGACCTGCACTACGAATGGATGCAAGAGCTTGGTCATAGCACAACGGCTTTGTAAGGAAAACTTTCTAATAACAGTGACCCACATAGGTGGGCCTACAATGGCATTAGGACCTATGAACTTGCCTTAGACACATCCTTGGAGTTGCTAAAGTTCAAGTTTATAATGACGGTGACTAAACTTAGGGACTCAAAAATGCAACATGTGGGGTCCACGAGATGGGATGATAGATTGGTTTCACTTCTAGGAATGGCACTGGGGAAATGAATTTCCACTTAGGGGAACCTGCATTAGCAAACCCACAGTGAATCCAAACACTAAGGCTTAACATTGCGGTTTATAGTAGAGGCTTGTGTGGAGTTCACATAATGGAGGGTGGTGAAGGTTTTTTTGTCATGGGATGGCAAAGGGGTGAAAGCATCCCACATGTGAAGTTCCGCTTGGAAACTTTTGCATGTGACATTAACTTAGTCATCTTTTATTCCAACATTTTATGAGTCGAGACAAGGGTGAAGTCCATGGGGTGGATGGATGTTTAATCATCGCCAATAGGCAATGACCACAGAGGGGCTGCTTCCTGATGATGGTACCCCACAAGAGTGAACCTACAAGGCTTTCATGACTTAACAATTTCATCATTTGGGAGCAATTTTGGTTTAGTAGGGTGGAAAGCATGAGATTATCGAGGTGGACTGCCCTAATGGTCCTACCATTTTTTACGGCTCTGATAGAGTGGAATTCCATATTGGGGGACTGTGAGGGCTTCTATCCGTAGTGAGTGTCATTTTTTCTTCAACAATGTTTGAATGTGGGGCCAAAGGGTTAAATGGCCATAGTTTGCTTCACCAATTTGAACGACACTCCCATGGGTGATTCTCAGCACGGGCCCCACGTGATACACCATGGAAGTGGCATCATTTGAATGAATTAGGGTTTGTCTCATGGTGGTTTGGCATTTAAAAATTCATTTAATCTGAAACCCTAGCTATTTTTACAAATCAACAATCAAAGAGAAAACCAAGTGCTTACCTTATGAACTGGAAAGTGGTTGCAGTTTAATCGCCTAATGCTTCTTTCGCACGTGTAAATTCCTCCTCTTCTCTTCTCAGAATTTGAAAATGGTTAGTGAAAATGATAGGTGGGAGGGATATATTTATAGAACATTTTGCCATTAATGAGGGTGTTAAAAGCAGGTATGGTCGGGGACTGGGTAGGTGATTAGGTAGACGTGTAGAAACCTGCACTACAAAAGATGTTCGATGAAGATCCAAACATAAAAGTTTGATGTGAGAGCCACAACGTAGGAAGACATCAAGGGTCATCCATAGAGAACGATGACATAGAGGCAACAACCCTCCCACAGAGACCCACAACCATAGACCCGCAAGCAGCAAGGGATAGATGACCTCCGATGGACAAAAGTTTGCAAGGCCAATCCCACAAAATCCAAAAGCTTTATGAAACTTAGGTAGGTAAATTTGGTCAAGATGTGCTTGATAATAAGTTTTTGACACATGACCAACTTAGGCTCAAAAATAGGGGCATGCAAAATGAGGAAAAATCAAAATGACCCAACAATGCCGAAAAGGAAAAGAGGGTGGTCCCCAATCTGAATGGGACATGTGTGATATAGGCACAACAAATGGCGACTTTGTTGGGAGAATGCTCTTGATTG
Source organism: Sequoia sempervirens (assembly GCA_007258455.2). Taxonomy (NCBI): domain Eukaryota; kingdom Viridiplantae; phylum Streptophyta; class Pinopsida; order Cupressales; family Cupressaceae; genus Sequoia; species Sequoia sempervirens. The sequence continues at coordinate 258,618,390 of VDFB02086081.1, forward strand.
TTCCAAGGGTAAGGATTCATCTAGAACCTAGAATCTTATGTTTCATAGACCAAAAACAAGTACCCTCAAATGAACTTAAGGCTTAAAGGAAAACAAAATCCTAACATAATCCAATCCTGAAGTACCTTAGAAGTGTGTGTAGTGAGTTCATTTCCTTCTTTCAAAAACCATATAGGATAGTGACCAATCATCCAAGGCAAGCTATGTGGGTAATCTAACCCCAAAAGTAACCCAGACATTGCTCTGTTGCTAGTCAAGCATCCATAGCCTCGATGGAGTTGTCATTGCAATCCCCATGAGCATTTCTCTATTTCTAGCCAGGCATCCATAACCTCAATAGAGTTTCTCACACACCCACAAAATTGCATTTTCTTCAATACTTTCTATTTTCTTTTCTTTTCATTTCATATTTATTTTGATACTCTTTTTCTTAACTATATAAGCAATGAAGCTTATAGTGGGTTTGGAGGTTGTAGTGGTCACTGGAGCAAACTTGAGATTTTTCACTTTCCTAGGTTGCATGATAACTATTGTATATCTTATCAAGAGTGTTTAAAGTGTGTATCAAGTGTAATCTAAGATAGACATGAAAGGATTCAATCAAGGGTTCCATTCTGGATCAAGTCAAAGTTTAAGTGAGGAAACCTAATTCATGTGGGTGAATAGAAACTCCTAGTAACTCATGAAGACTTATCCATAGAACAGAAGAGAATTTGCATCAAAGTGGTCCAATTTTTTTTACAAGTTAAGGTAAGATAGGGGCGGGTGCATGAAGTTGGGTAGTAATTTCGTGGCCAATTTCTAAAAAAAGTTTGAAAACTCACAGCGCAAGCGTGTTATAACGTGCTTGAATTATGCGTTATTGCATGTTAAAAGCAAAAAAAAAGTGAAAGTCTTCATTTCACTTCAACTATTTCTTTCTTTTTCCCACGGCCAAAACCCCCAACTTTCGTGCTCATGTTCTAGGAGGAGGTATTGGGCACAAATCTTCAACAAGAGTTGCTATTTATTCACAAGGATGGCACCACGACGATGAAGAGGTGGGAGAGGTAAGTATTGTTTACTATTTGTTTTAAATTTCATAGTTTTAGGTTGATTTTGTTAGTTTTAGGTTATATTTGATTTATACTTTTTTGAATTTTTAGGATATGCAAATGAACCCGCAAACCCTCAAAATCCTCAACAAGAAGAGAAACCAAATCTCGAAGAACAAAATCCTCAACAAGAAAATCAACCTCAACAACAACCTCCTCCACCAATCACTCAACACCCTCTTGGCACTCAATAAAATTTAATGAGTGAGATTGAGAACAACAAAGTACAAATTGAGGATTTTATTAGTAGGTTGAGTGATCCAAATGGTTCAATCATAGAAAGAATGACCCTCACAAATTCATTGAAAGATATGTTAAAAATGTAGATTCAATTAGCAAACAAATAACTCGATGGCAAGATAGGAGGTAGGCGGCTAGGGAATATTATGCAAATAAACTATCATATAAACAAGTAAAGGATTTAAAAATTACAAAATGTGATTTGTACTCATTATTAACTGACCCACACACAAATCAAAATCTTAGCCTCAATGTGAAGATGTTTCCTATTCATTGGTGCCACCACCAAGAGATTAGGAACCATTTTTATGATAGGTGGTACATGGTCTTTGATGACCGACTGTGCAACAAGTGTGAAGTCCCCCAGTATTTTCTTAGGAAACTATACAGTGAGTTCATATTGAACAAAATCCCAAATTATTTTGATATGAGGGACTTCTAGGGAAGAGGTGGGGGGTTGGCTCAAGATAGGCCTAGTGCATAGTTGGATCCTACACAACAAGGGAGATGAGCTCTCACTAGGTTGCCTTGTGAAAACATTGTTATGCATGTTGTTGTGAAGGAGAGTATTGACGTAGAGACATTGCAAGCGATCAACACTTTGACCTAGAGTGTCATCCATCATACTATCCCTATTCTACAGTGCCATCCAGGGGAGTCTTTGAGTGGTGGCCTTCGAACCCATGTTTGTCAATCTTGTGGGGCGACTTGTTCATATGACCCCACTGACACTCAGGAGGCTACTACATAGGATTTGTATGTAGCTACGAAGATGGAGAGGGTGGCTGACATTTTGCATGATGTGTATGGCATTGATTCTCAGGTAAAATTTAGCATGTTCATTGAATTTAATTTATTAAATTTCAATTTTGAAATGCAAGATTAACTAATTTAGTTTTATGATTTTAATAAAATTGCAGGGTCACAATGTTGAGACTGGATATGTCGGCCCTCAACCTACTTTTTTTTCAATACACCTATTGGTGGGGTATGTAACTAGTAAACAATTATAAATTTATTACATGTTAATAGAATTGTTTTACGAAGGGTATTTTAATGTGATTTTGGATGTTGAATAGGGTAATATTGGAGGTTTCAATGGAACACCTCCCAGTGCCAGTGGATTTACTCAAACCTTCATAGAGGTAATAGAATAAAGAGTTTAACTAATGAATTGTACTTAATAGATTTTTGTAGTTTATATTCATATTATTGGTTCCGTTGCATTGCACACCATTCAAAATCAAAGCATTACTTCACATTCCATAACTAATAACCAGATGTTGATAGATGACAAAATTTCAACTACAATATATAGTTGTTTAGAAATTCAACATAAGCAGTAATGCAATTACTTCACATGGAGGCATGTGCTTGCAAAGGTGCACCTGCACGACAAACTATGGATTCTTGGAAAAAAATATGAAACCATAATAGTAAACAATAGAATAGACAAGGCAGTTAGTAGTTTGAAAAAATGCCTCAAAGAAATGCGGTCTCATGGTGATGGAATTCCATTCCATCACCATGAGACCACATTTCTTTGAGGCATTTCTTCAAACTGCTCACCACCTTTTCTATGATACCACATTTTTCATACATGTGCACCAAAGCATTTATCAAACTACTCACTTCATTGCTGCTATGGCTAAAATCCTAAAATAGGTGCTTTCCAACAAACTATGGATGCTTGGAAAAATATCTATCAAAGCATAATAATAAGCAATAATACCATAGAGAAGGCAATGAACTTTTTGAAAAAAATTCTAAAAGAAATGAGGTCTTATGGTGTGGAATTCCATGACGTTTATTTGTTTGTAATGGCATTCCATCACCACAAGACCCTATTTCTTTTGAGGCATTTTTTCAAATGGTTCACTGCCTTCTCTATGCCACCACAATTATCATACATGTCTATGAAAGCATTTAATGAAATGGTTTAGTGACTTGCTGCTATGGGTAAAACCCTAAAAACATGCCCTTTCAAACAAGATATGGATAGGGAAAATAGTAAGCATGATAATTAGAAATATATAGTTTGATAAGTACTCAAAATTTTGTTCATTAGATCTCATACATTATATGTCATGATGCACGGATCGCTATTGTAACTTTTTTGTGATTGAATATTTTTTTATTTTATTTTCAGATGTTGGTTGTGGAAACACCTCCAAGTGTTATGAGGGTAATGGATATCAGTGTTTTATCTGCTATACAATCCTCGATGGCTCTGACAGGGGGGGTATGAGGAAAATTTCTAAATTTCAATTTACATTTGTTGTTATAGATGTTAGTTCTAGTGAAAAATCAAACCATTATTTATTCGTAGTCTAATTTCTATTTGGATGGTTTATATAGGGCTTGAGCACACCTCAACATCGGCGTGCGAATATTTCCCTCGTGGAGAGTGATCGTGAGATGGCTGTAAGTGAATTTTTTTTAAATATATTATTTTTTATAATGTAATTTCTATATATTAATGTCTTTACTTCTTATTGTAATAGTTAAAACTTCACCAAGAACTTAATAGTACTAGGAGGAGCAGTAGGAGCATTCCTCGAGTGCAACGCAAATGAGTGATAGACCTATCACCATCTGATCAACAAGCAAAGGGAAAGATTTTATTTCGAGAGCCTGGAGAGCAATGACTTTTGATTCCAGAACCCTTTGTTGTATGCCTACATGGCAGTTTTGTACATATTTTGTATTGGATATATTTGACATTGTATGCCTATATGGAAGTCTCCTAAGCCTATATGACTATTTTGTACCTATATTTTATACTTATATCAACATATATTGATGTATGCATACATGGCTATTTGGTTAATACAAATCTTTTTTATCGATGGTGTCCATATTTGCATGTTATAAATTCATGGTTCAATAGATATGAGTTACGTGTATTCAAGTGTATACTTTACAACTTACGTGTATACTTTGTAACTTACGTGTGTTCCAATGTATAATTTGTGACATGCATTTTCATGCGTATACCTTGTATTTGTGCATATACTTTTTATTAAGTTGTGTATACTATGTATTTGTGTGTAAACTTCAAGACATACGTGTTTGTGACTACTTGTGCTTCCCTTATTCACATGTACATGCTTGACTTATTCACGTGTATACTTATTAATTGGTTAGCCTTAGTATTGATCATTGTTGTCCTTCATGGTTTGTCTTGAATAAATTAATTGATTGATGGTAAACAACTTTATCTAAAAGCAAAAAACATGTTTTCAATTGGTATTCCATGAAATGATTGATAAAAAGATTCTAATATATTTAATCCTTTAATTGGAACAACTCAATTAAGCAAAGGATACATAATCTTCACAACACTTACAAAACATAATATTCAGAGTAGATGAAGTAGTCAACTTCTTGACACATTATCTATGTTACTGGGTTCTTCTATTTTAGCCTCAGTTCTGGTCCTAGTTCGCTCAGGTGGTGCAAGTCCTGGTTCGGTTCGCCTATGGGTTCTACCAGGGTCCATCATTTTTGGGTCTAGTTCACCCAGGAAAAACCCAAGAGAACCTGGGCAGAGCCCAAATAGAACCTAGGTGAACCAAGACAGAACCTGCGTGCCTAGGCATCCAAAAAAGTGTTTTTTTGAACATTTTTTTAATGTTTTATGGAGTTTAACTTTGACCCACACCCAAGGGAACCCTAAAAGTGACCTCTAAATCACTTCAAACACCTTAACTAATTCTTATTCATTTGTTTTTCAAACAAGCATTTTCATTCCAAGAGGTTGAGCTTTCATTTTTGCTTGCTAGATTGAAAGCGGATTGTGACACAACTTTCTTTTTTCAAAAATTGTTCTGCATCATTGAACTGAGAATTTATCACACATTTGTAGAGAAATACATGAATACTACAAACTAAAAAACATTACACTTATGTTTTCACTGACTTGATGTACTCTCCAACATCTCTCTTCTCTCATGTGAAGAGTTAGAACTACTTGGCCATGTCTTTGCATCATTCAGGAAGTTTTTCTCTTTTTCACAATGTCAAAAGCATGGCTACATAAAGATTAGGAAAAAGACTTTTCCATTTAGATTAGCAATGCATGGAAGTTTCAAAAAGTATCCTTGATATTACAAAAAGATGTGTTTATACACTTCAATTGTGCAGTCACCCTTTGGTTCTTTGAAAGAAAAATTTGCCTATGCCATTGTTACACTACACAAGTAAACCAAATTTTGTATTGTAGAGCTATATTAAGCTACCACTCTCAAGACCAATGTAACAATGATACAAAATAATGTTTGAGACTGCAAGAAGACATCAAAATGGCTAGTGTACTAAACAAATTCTTATGATTTATGAAGAACGTTGATAACTCTACTCACTTGGCTTATTTTTTCAAAATCATACAAATTGAACCCTAGCATCAATAGACTTTGTATATCAAGCTACCACAATTCAAGTTTCAATGATGAATATTTATCATGAATGTTTTAAATGACATTCAATTTTATGGTGGTTTTGTTGTTTATATGATGTTATGTGATATTCTAATCCTAATTCATGCTTCTAGGTTGTAGATATATATATTGTTTTTACATATTTTTTGTACCAATGAACCCAAAATGAACCGAACCCCCCCTCTATATATATTGTTTTTACATGTTTTTTGTACCAACAAACCCAAAACAAACCGAACCCCCCTCCAAAAAAAATTGGCCTAACCGACGAATCGAACCCCCAAACCCGAACCTCAAAACCTATTCCAACACTCTTCATTCTGCCTGCACAAACTTAGTTGACCACCAAATTATGTTGCCTCTTGACTTTACCCACTTTTACTCCCTCAAACCTCTCTTTTTCATTCAAAACCCATGTTTTCCCAATTAGGGCATCATGCCATAACATACTTTTGACCTCCCCTATCCTTGCAGACCTTTTGAACACATCAAACTCCACAACCTCACCTTATTTCCAACCTATTCTAACTTATTTTCAAGCAATTTCTTCTTTTCACCTCTTCTAGCCTTGCTTTTAAGGGGCCTCAATTCTGAAATTTCAACAGGGAAAATATTAGTAATCTCTTCCAATTCCTTTACCAATGCTATTTTCTTATTCATACTCCCTATCCTACTTACATCAGACCCGTATCACTGAGACACAGCCTAAACAATAGGTGGAATGGCCTATTTCAACATATTACACTCGAACCCTTAAGGGATCGATCCGGTTGAACATAACTTAGAGCGATTCCGTGTGTTTGGGTGAAAAAGAGGACCTTGCCTAGCATAAACATACCTATTCAGATGCATCAGAATAGTCTTTTTGGTCACATGAGTTGCATAACGAAAGTTGCATCATTTTGCAACTTTCCACTGCTTGCATTTGACACTTTTCCCGTCAACTAAAAAATGGATACCATAGGAAAACCACTCTGAAATAAGAAAAATCGAGAGAGGTTATTGTAGAGGGGCCCAACATATTCCCATAGGATTAGACAAGAAGTTTCTAAATGTCACGGTATCTGAGTAACAACATGTTGAAGTTTGCAACCATTTTGCATTTTGGACCCTTAAGGAATCGATCCGATTGAACGTAGCTCGAAGTGATTCCACGTGTTTAGGAGTGAAAGAGGACCATTCCTAGCATAAACATACCTATTAAGACACATTGCAATAGTTCATTTGGTCACACAAGTTGCAAAATGAAAGTTGCACCACTTTGCAACTTTCCACTACTTGCATTTGACACTTTTTCCATCAACTAAAAATTGGACATCACAAGAAAACCACTTGGAGAACAAAAAATAAGAGAGGTCATTGCAGAGGGGCCCAACACAATCCCATAGGATTAGACGAGAATTTTCTAAGCATCATGATATCTGAGTAACAACATGCTGAAGTTTGTAGCCATTTTGCACTTTGGACCCTTAAGGGATCGATCCAGTTGAACGTAGCTCAGAGTGAATCTGCGTGTTTGGGTGCAAAAGAGGACCATTCCTAGAGTAAAAATACCTATTTGAATGCATTGGAACAGTTTGTTTGGTCACATAAGTTACAGAACGAAAGTTTCACCACTTTGCAACTTACCATTGCTTACATTTGACACTTTTTTTATCAACTAAAAACTGGACACCACGGGAAAACCACTTCGAGATAACAAAAACTAAAAAAGGTTATTGTAGAGAGACCAACATGATCTCATAGGATCAGATGAGAATTTTCTAAGCTTCACGGTATCCAAGTAACAACATGTTGAAGTTTGCAGTCATTTTGCACTTTGGACCCTTAAGGGATCGATCTAGTTGAACGTAGCTTAAAGCGATTTCAAGTGTTTGGGTATGAAAGAGGACCATGCCTAGTGTAATCATAACTATTCAGATGCATTGGAATAGTTTTTTTGGTCACACGAGTTGCAGAACAAAAGTTGCACCTTTGCAACTTTCCACTATTTGCATTTGACACTTTTTCCATCAACTGAAAACTAGACACCACAAGAAAACCACTGTGAGATAACAAAAATTGTGAGAGATTATTGCAAAGGGGCCCAACACGATCCCATAGGATCAGACGAAAATTTTCTAAGCATCACAGTATCCGAGTAATAGCATGCTGAAGTTTGTAGTCATTTTGCACTTTGGACCCTCAAGGAATCAATCTGGTTGAACGTAGCTCAGAGTGATTCCGCATGTTTGGGTGCGAAAGAGGACCTTTCCTAATGTAAATATACCTATTTGAATGCGTTGTAACAATTCGTTTGGTCACACAATTTGCAGAACGAAAGTTGCACCACTTTGCAACTTTCTACTGTTTGTATTTGACACTTTTTCCATCAACTAAAAACTAGACACCAAGGGAAAACCACTCCAAGATAAAAAAAAAAACCAAGAGAGTTTATTGTAGAGGGTCCCAACATGATCCCATAGGATCAAATAGAAATTTTCTAAGCATCATGGTATCCGAGTAACAATATGTTGAAGTTTGCATCCATTTTGCACTTTGGACCCTTAAGGGATCGATCTGGTTGAACATAACTCAGAGCGATTCTGCATGTTTGGGTGTGAAAGAGGACCATTCCTAGCATAAACATACATATTCATATGTGTTAGAACAATTCATTTGGTCACACGAGTTGCAGAACGAAAGTTGTACCACTTTGCAACTTTCCACTACTTGTATTTGAAATTTTTTCCATCAACTGAAAATTGTACACCACAGGAAAACCACTCTGAGATAACAAAACCTAAGAGCGGTTATTGCAAAGGGTCCCAACACGATCCCATAGGATCAAACGAGAAGTTTCTAAGCATCACGGTATCTGAGTAATAGTATGCTGAAGTTTGCAACCATTTTGCACTTTGGACCCTTAAGGGATCGATCTGGTTGAACTTAGCTAAAAGCAATTCTGCTTGTTTGGGTATGAAAGTGGACCATTCCTAGCATAAAAATACCTATTTAGACACGTTGAAACAATTCGTTTGGTCACACGAGTTGTAAAACAAAAGTTGCACCACTTTACAACTTTCCACTACTTGCATTTGACACTTTTTCCATCAACAAAAAACTGGACACCACAAGAAAACCACTCTAAGATACCAAAAACTGCGATTCCTTGTGTTTGGGTGCAAAAGAGGACCATTCCTAGTGTAAACATACCTATTTAGATGCGTTAGAACAATCCATTTGGTCACATAAGTTGGAGAACAAAAATTGCACCACTTTGCAACTTTCCACTACTTGCATTTGACACTTTTTCCATCAACTGAAAATTGGACACCATGAGAAAACCACTCTGAGATAACAAAAATTGAGAGGTTATTGTAGAGGGCCCCAACATGATCCCATAGGTTTAGACAGAGATTTCGTAAGCACCATGGTATATGACTAATACCCCGTCAAAGATTGCTACCCTTTTGCACTTTAGGATTTGATGTTTCATTGAACTGTACGGTTTCATACAATGTGATTGTGCTCTATTTTCAATGGAATTCAGTGGGCAGCAGACTTAACTCTGTTTTAGTTTTGGTTTGGTTGGATTTCAAGTCATTTTGTGCATTTTAGAAGCCAATTACTAAGGGTTAGTTTGTATACCCTATTTTAAGGGTTTTGAGTGCATTAAAATGTCATATTAAGCCTTTCACCCACTATATGCTTCTATAACTTGATGGAAAGGCTTAGTTATGGTTATAAAACATGTGTGCAAAGTTTTGTACACAAAGGAGGTAAATAGAGGGTTTTTAGGTGATGCCCTAGATGTCAAATGGTGGTTTACTGCTAGGGTTTGAAGAAATGTTTGGGGGCAGTGATATATCTTGAACTTTTAAGCTTTTGCAAACCTTTCTGAAGTTTTTTTAGGCTTTGGTTGGTTGTGGGAAGGTTTTGAGTATGGGTTTTCAATAAACCCTTGCCTAACTTGTGAAAGAAGAGGGTTTTGGGGTTTGTTATGTTAGAGGGCTTGTTGATTCAATTCAAGGTGGAGGAATTCTTTTCAACATCAACTAATCAGACCTCAACAAGACACCAACCTTGAAATTACAATCACCTAAATTGAATCAACTAACAACAATAGGCTTATAGTCTCCAAATCTCATCAAATGGGCTTATCTTTTAGAGAAGGTCATCAAATGGCCAACCAAACATCAATCAAGCTTTAATACAGACCCTAAGACAAATTCCCAAGAGACTAGGTGCTCCTGCACCAAAATTACATTGTGTCTGAACCTTCAAGAGGCTTTAAATAGCCTTTACAAATGATTCTACATCTTTCCAATCATGCCTAACTATTTTTTTTTGTAACTAACTTGACTTATTACATTATAAATCAATTGACCACGTAATATGACCTTATTCAATTGACAAATCTTAAAACACAAAACTAACTTAAAAAACTTTCATGAACCAAATTTTCTCAATAACCTTGGTGCCCCTACACCAAATTTCAATATTTCAGTAAATGTCATTACAAGTAAATCTCATTACAATGCCTTAGGTACTCTATTCTCACAGATATTTTACAATGTCACTCATACATTCGAGATTCTCTTATAATGTCTACATCATAGTTTCTCATTTAGAGTTTAACTTCAAATCAGTAACTTGAGATTCCCTTGCAAAGCTTCACACGCTCTTTTATAATGGCTTCAAATCAGAATTGAGATTTTTCAAGATCATCAAAATAAGGATGTTGCATTGATTTTTTGGCTGAGATTCTCTTCGATGGCTCAAAAATCAGCGTTTTTTGCAAGAAGAGACCAATCAATTTTTACTAGTTTAGTTACAGATACGCAAAGTAAAAGAATAAAAAGAAACAACTCAGCCAAAATGGAAATTAAATGAAAATAGATGGAAGGCACTTACAAATAGGCATGGCAGTCTCTCAACTTAGTCACTCATTGTCATACATCTTCACTGGGAGTTCCAAGATACCTATTGCACACAACACCTCTCATGAATAGAATATCTTGAAATTCAAGATGCTCTTATAATTTCTACATCATAGGTGCTCATGATAAGGTTAAATTCAAATGAATAACTTGAAATTACCTCACCAAGCTTCACACACACTTTTGTAATGGCTTATTTAATCATAATTGATATTTTTCAAGATCATCAAAATAGGGATGTTGCATTGCTTTTCTTCCTGAGATTCTCTTGGATGGCTCATAAATCTGCATTTTTTGCAAGGGGACACTAATCAATGTTTACCGGGTTACTTACAGATACGCAAAGTAAAATAAGATGATAGCATTGGCATCAAACAAATTAATGTGGATACAAATATAAATTAATAAGAACCATTGTGCATATACTTACAAATTAATCCAATGAACCATCTGGGTTTACTCTACTCTTTATTCTGTCAAGTATTGCTTCATGGTCAGACTCATGAACCTTCCACAAGGTCTTCTTCAAAGGTCTACCCCCATATTTGGTCAAACGAACATTGGATGCCATGACAAGGTTTGAGTAATGAAGAATCTTGTAGACATGAAAAATATACTAATTGACGGATAAAAGCAAGAAGTTGGGTATATGAAGAGGGGAAGTTTTGGCCAAAAAAAAATTCTCGCAGAAAACGCGTACGCATTATTTTAAAAATGCATATGCGTTATACTTCGGGTACCTGAGCCTAAAAAATGCGTATGCATTCAAAAACGCGTACACGTTATATAATGCATACACATTTTATAACATGTAAAAATTGATTATTTAAAAAAATAAATATTTTTTAGAAATGCATACGCGTTTTGAAACGCGTACCCGTTTCTCAAAAATATTTATTTTTTAAATAATCAAGAAAATAAAGAACGCATATGTATTTTATAACGCGTACGCATTTTTTAAAACGCGTATGCGTTTTTAAAATTCAAAATTCTCAACCCACATGCTGCCTCGGTTTTAGGATCAGGAAAGGCTTGGAAATCTGAGCCTTAGCCTTTGACCTGCAACTAAAAAACTAAGGCAAATTGAAGAAGAATGTCCAACTTTGACAATATGGTTGATAGACTTCTTTTCTGAATCAATCTATAAAATTAAAACCCATTAGAGAACACAATGTCTACTTTCAAAATATATAATTTTTAATAATATTGGATTACGATTGCTATTTTTTAATTAATTTCTAAGCAAACTAGTCCTTAAACTTGAAATATCAGGCTTTTTTATTTTTTAATAACTTTTTTTTGGTTAAGTTTTTTGTAAAAAAAATTATATGGCATCAAACTTCAGACAATTCTCTACACAATGAAAAAAAAAGAGTCAAAAAATGTTTGGTTTAGGTCCAATTATGTTGTCTGTACACGTTGATTTTTAAAAACAACAATTAAGGCCAATAAAAATTTAATAAAAAAAAAAATATTCAACCAAAAATTACAAAAAAAATTACAGATCAAACTTCATGTTGTTAGCTCTTTTTTCCCAAAAGGAATTAGCAAAATACTTTTATCTGTGTCAAAAAGTGTTTTCCGTACACGTGCTTGGTATTGTAAAAAAATAGGGACTTTTAAAAAGTGGTTTTTATAGATCCCTATCCAAATTTAATTTCTATAATCTAGGTATTTGAATAATTTAGATATTTGGAAACTAGATTCAAAATGCTAAATTTCATATTACTGAATTTTTTTAAGATTCATTGTGTAAGTGCCTCAAATTTTCAATTCAAGTGTGACAAATTCTGAAAAACAGCAAAAACACTTTCACATTTTGAGCTTTTTGTGTACCCAACTTCTTGCATCAGCCCTGACATTACACATCTTATCATGACCACTAACACCGTTTCATCCTAAATCATCCCCTAGTCTAACCATTTAATCAAATACCTTTATTTGATTAAATTTATCAATGTTCCTCTCTTAATTAAATAAATCATTTATCTAATTAAGTCACCCTTGTTAATTAAAGTAATCAGTTTGATTTAATTATCCCTATTTAATTAAATAATCAATTTTATTTGATTAAATCTCTAAAGTCTATCTATTAAATTAAATAAATTAAAACCTTATTTAGTTTAACCTAACATCATCTCTTTTAATTAAATAAATCAAAAGTCCTTATTTAATTAATCCTTTATCATATTCTTCTCATATTTGATTTAAATAAATCCACAAATCTATGTCAAATTTGTCACATCAACTAATCTCTCATTAAATTAATTAACCTTGATTAATTTAATCTTTTTTCATGTCCCATCCTCTAGCTTTTGCAACTTGCACATGAAAATAGATTTAATTCATCTATTAAATCTCTATTTTCCTCACAAGGCATCTTTAAAGGAATATTCCTCAAATTTGAATTCAAAATCCAATTGAACTTTGTCCTTCCAACAAGGCATTTACTCCACCTAGAAAATCTTTTTTCCTTGAACCAAGTGGCATTCAATGCACCTTCTTTCCCTCTTACATGTCATTTCAACAATTTCAAAATTCAAATATATGTATTTATTGACACATTCTTCAAAACTTGCACATCCTTCATCCATTCACTTGTTGACAAGTGGCACCTTGCCATTTGATAATTCTTAGTCCCACATTGCTCTTTTTTGGGCATTCTTCCAACTTGACATTCTATAAAGAAGAGGCTCATTCTTCATTTCTCTCATTCACAACTTGAGTAAACTTACTATACTCAAATTCATAGCAATCTTCATCCATCTTATTGAGTTTTATAGCTAGGTTATGCAGATTTTGTTTTGGAGCATTCATCAATCTTCAGCAAAGTGGATCACAATCTTCATCAAATAATCAAAGCTAGCATTGGAGTTGGGAAAGGGCCAATTTTCACATCAAATTGGCACTAACTCCCTCAAGAGATCAAGAGTTTTCTTTGTTTTAGAATAGGATTTGATATCTTAGCTTCAAATTTATTGTGTTCTTCATGCTTTTCCTTTTTTTTTGCATTCAAATGGATTTCTTGAGGAATCATGGTTCTAACCTTGCATTTGATCTAATCTATTGATTGTTTGTTGTGTTTGTGAAGGTTGGGAATCTTGGTTCACAAATCTTACGATGCATGTCAAAGTCCTGAAATAGCCAATGTTTAACACTCTTATGTGGGTACCTTCTAAGCCACGTTCCAGTAACAACAACTAAGCCTGTAGGGTATTCGATGTTTTCTCCATCTATAACTGGGCCTTCCAATTTCTTTTTGGCCTCAACACAATGACACAAGTAATAGTTTGTTCCCTCTTCGTTGTTTTCATCTGCAATAACCGCATGAACATGCCCTGCATTGATATGTGTGACATATCTCTTGAAATTAGTCAACATTACAAATACAATACAAAGTAAGATAACAATATGAAATTTCAAAAACTAAGCAAGTAGATATATTACTTGGTTGAACTAGATCTGATACATGGTCAAAGTCCACTAATGATTCCTTCTGTGTTAGTTCCAATGTCATCGGAGGGCGATACGTGTGAAGTGGGATAAGATAACTTGTCAACCATTTTTCAAACCACTCCCCTGACTCGCAATCATTCCAGGATTGCATTGTACATGAAGAAAAAAAGCATGCCATCTTACATGTATCGATACTCCATGAACCTGCATTTGACCTAAGGAAAGAGTGTAGCTTACTTGATCCTATTAGTGTACAAAAATCCTCATATGGTGCAATGTTAGTATCATCCATCAACAAAAAAATCTACGAACTGAAGATGTACCTTCATTACTTGGACCCATCGAATCATTACACCACTCGACGATTGATCTTGCATATGTCAACTTTCCACTGTCTTTATAATTTAACTCTTCTCGTGCTAATGCTCTTTTCACGCATGCTCCTGCACCATCATGCTCCCCCTTTCCATGCCTGGCCTCACAAAATTTCTTCATATTTTGAACACCTTTAGTGAGATGCATCTTGCACAACCAACAGAACATGCGCGCATTCTTTAAATGTGTTGCACAATTATCCAACCATATTATATGTCGACCATATGCTATGCCCCTCTAAGCCAAATCACTGTAGAACATCTGGAAGAAACTTTTCTCAAACTCTAGAGAATGTGTGTGAACATCACTAATATAAAAGCGATACTCCCTCAATAACTTCCTTTGGTCCTCTATACTATCAATTACATGAATGAATGTTATGTGCACAAATATTGAAACCTATGTGGAGTTGTAATACTGTGACTGCACCTCACACTATGGTTGTAGAGTGTAGTTCTCTGCAAAGTCAACAACTGATACTATGCTTCCAACTGGAAAGGTGCCCTTGCATATCTTGAATTGTGTGTCCAGCCATCAGGCTCTATGGGTATGCCCTACACACTCATACACTAGATTCTCATGAAACATGGACATAAACTGATACACTGGAATCTTCTCAATAGCCAATTCACACCTTTTTTCTTGAGACCCATCTTTTGTAGCATATGCCACTATTTTATACTTCTTGAACTCTACTAGTTTTTGTCCCACCTCATCTGTGTTTTCCATATGTTGACATACTAGCATTCGTTGCAAGCCACCGCAATGCTTGCATGAACCATCCAAGCATGTTGTCCTATAGAATATTTGGCCATCCTCTATTTCACATAAAATTTTTGATAAGAACTCTCTTGAAGATTTTGGTGGGACTTCTATGCCACAATCCTGCAAAACATCATTAGTATGCAAATCTAAACATATAGAACGATAAACATCATAATGGTTAGAGAATTCAATATGTAGTCTACAGCAACAAGTAGTGCATGTGTGATTTATCTTGACATAAAAAGGTTTAAGCATTTCAAAAAAATATTTGAGAAATACTAATTTGAGGATAATCATTTTGAAATTTATAAAAAAATTGGGTTTGAGTTGTATCCAAAAAATGCTTTGGATGTGGCTCACGGTTCTGACTATCGATTCTCCTTCTTACAACATCCCTTTGATTCAGAGATGGCCTTGTATTATTCTTCCAATACTCTTCAATTAGTGTTTTCAATGCTTCAACAACTTTTGTATTTTTATGTGGCAGTCTCCCTGAGAATGCCCATAACTCATTTGAATCAGTGCCATCAATTCTTTGCCACCTTTGAACAACTTTTACTAAAGTTTTTCTACTAATTCCCATTTGTTCACTTGTATTTTTAATGACACAAGATCTCTTTGTTTGATAGCTTACCAAAGTCGATGTAATGAAAAGTCGGGTGAGATTACTATCCTTTGAGCATGAGCTCTTACCCACACTCTCATAAGAATCCATTAGATTCTTCACAATAGTGTTTTCACTTGATGCATTCGATGTTCTCAACCCAAGAGTCTTCATGATGTTTTTGTACTTTAGACCCCGCATCATTTGAAAAAATAGTTGACATCTTGCGGTCTCATTTAGTCTTTCAAAGAATAATTTCCAAATCTTATCAGTACATCTTCTACAAGTGCATTCTGGAATCTTACCTTCCATGTGCTATAAAATATCCTCATCAATATTAATAAAAAACTTTGGCTTCTACGCAAAATTCTAGGTGGTGTTCTCCTAGGTACATACATCTCAACATTAGCAATTTCATCAATATTTAATTGAGGTGGGCTATATTGCGTACATTCGATTCAGGGTGGAGTAGAAGACATACCTTGATCTTCACATGGGGATGATGGCATACCTTCTTTGTCAAATCCGAGTGATGATGTACTCTCAACTTGAGATGCAATGGCTGGTGTCCAACCATATTCACTTGTAGTAGATGGTGTCCCTCCATATTCACTTGTGCTTAATGGTATCCCTTCATATTCACTTGTGGTAGATGGTGTGTCTCCAACTACGGTATTTGCATTTTTCCTAGCACGATGCTTTCGTATTTGTTCCCTTTGTGCTGCCAATTTCTTTTCTCTTTTTGACGGTTGATGTTCCTCTTCAATTGGCTTTTTTTTGTCAATCATTTCCAATTTCTTATTTTCATGATATGTCACTACCCATTCTCTCTCCTATTCTTTGAAGGTTTCATACTCTTCATCTATTAGTTTCTTCTTTGTTTTTTTCTTTGGCATGGCGGATAATTTTACCTATAGCATGGTAATGAGATGAATATTAGTTCCTCAAAAATATATCCATTAGAATAAATGAAATATATATGTCACTCAAGGCTTCATAAATAGACAACATAGGTGATGAGGTAGCTTTACTGATGAGGTAATTTAGAAATAGATATCTGAAAACCAAAATAGTTTAAATACCTGTAGTAGAATTTTCAAAATGTGCAAAAAGTGCTAAGTTGTGAAATTAACAAATAGTGAAGGGTTTGATGTAGACCTGGGAGGCTCAATCACAACCAATTTGACAACATGCCTTTAAGAGGCATCTAACAAGATTAAGATGACCTATTTGAACAAACCAAACAATCCTCAAAGCTTAACAATCATCAGAAGTTAGATTTCACACTTTCACCCCTTGAACCCTAGTAGTAGTGGAAACTCAGTTTTTTCCAAATAACTCAAATGTTCTCAAAAACACTAGAAAAAATCTTGATGGTTTTAGACACCCATTTCAAAGTTATTACACATATCTCAATGTTAGGTAAAATTCCTTTGGACCAAATCTCCAAAAATACCCCTTCTAGGCTGATTAGGCCTAATTTGCAAAGCAACATGCCCTCAAACTTATCAGAGGACCTTGAAACCTTGGGGCAGCATTTCTTAGGTTCCCAAACCTCCAAATCCACAACTAGATTCCTCTGGTAAGGAAAAATTCATGCCAAACCTGAAAACCCATGTTTTATGCATTATTCAAGCTTGGGTTTATCAAATATGTTACTTCCACAATCTCTCAGACTTGAAAACCAACTTGAACAAAATACATTAACCCTACACATGCCTAAAAGTTCAAAACATCATGTCCTCCCATAGAGATTCTTCCAAACCCTAGGCCTAAGCCCTCATTCACATGCATTTTTGTTCACAAAACTCACTGTAGTAGCAGGTTTATTACTCCTATTTCTTTCCTAGCATTTAAATCATGCATCCTACACTTAAACCAGACATCATAGGGTCTCTTACACGAGTTATAGTTTCCACAGAAGATGTAAGGGCCCTTTAAATCATGTTTTGCTCACAAAACTCTCAAAACAGGGGTTCTCGGGCTATGCACAAGAAAACCCTTAAAGAAAGCCTCAAAGTATTTATTAAGCCCTCAAACCATATGGAAATCATAGAAGACTCATTCCCCTACACTATTCCAAAAGATACTTGCATAATACAAGACTGTACGTTACCATACAGGTCAAGAAAAAACCAGAAAACATAGAAAATTGTTACTAAACTTGAGATTTCAATGTATTGTCTTCTCAAAAACTCCAAATAAAACTTACATTCCATTTAAATACATCTTCTTCAAATCCCATCGGCCAACTACCTTGCAATTGAATTCCAAATCCTTAATGACCGTTGAAGGTCAAGTTTACATCATTTACACATGATATAACAACAATATTACTCATATTGTAAGTTTGCACCCCTAACACCTATAACTCACTAAAACCACACCAATGGATTGAAATGAGCCTTATTAAATACACAAAATACTAATCTTGCACACTTTATATTTAAATTAAAAAACTTTCCTTCAAAGGCTACAAAGATACTTTAGTGCAAGATCACCATTTTTCACATTTTAACACCTAAACTCAAAAACTCAACCTAAGACATGCTTAGTGGTCTTGATAGACCTTATTCAAAAAAAAACATGCTCAAAGACTCATCCACCTCCCTATTAACCTCCTAATTACCATCAAATGATCAAATAAGGAGGATGAGGTGTAGGTGCTCCTGCACCAAGGTTGTAAAAGTGTATTAAAGAGGGAGACCAACGGTCACCTCTTGCAAATGTTAGTTTTAGAAGTTGAAGTGGTTTTTTTTAGGATGGAAACATTATAAAAGGCCATAAGAAACTTGAATGGAGGATGATCCTTGGATTGGATGTCAAACCAAATGAGGAAATGTTGAGTTTTCGTTAAGAAAAATGAGGTTTTGGTTAGTAAAATTGAGTTTTTGAGTTGGGCAGCATTATTTCATGTTAGATTACGCATGAGAAAGGTATTTTAGGCTTTTTTGAATAGTTGTCAAGTTTTGGAGTGTTTGGAAAGTGCTACTTTCAATAAAACCTAGGGATTCTAAGCCTAGGGAGAGGGTTTTATGGTTTGGGTGGTAAATGATTGAATATCTGTAATATAATGTTGTAATTTGAAGTTTTGACAGATATAAAGTGTTTCCCCAAGGTTTCAAGAGATTACGCAAAGTTTTAAAGGTGGTCCCTTTGTAAAAGTGGGCTAATTTGGGCTCTTAAAAGTGTAGAAAACCTAATTTGTGCATTTTGGTACAAAACAAGCATTGGTGATTGTTGGATAAGTTGAAAGGCTTTGTAATGGGTCCCTGATGTGTGTTGTTTTGTGAGTTTAAAGGTTGTGTGAGTGGAATTATACCCAATTGAGTGACTTTGATATGCTACAAGGAATAGTGTGAATATGATGAATAAAGAGGTCCTGATGAAATTGTAAATTGAAAATTGTGTTTGCGGATTGGAGTTATGTGTTTGTGTGTTGTAGGCCTCCCCCTACTGCATTAGGAGTATATTCCAATTTTTTAGAGACATGTATGGAAAATTTGGTAGCATAGACAAGGCAATCAACTAGTTTGCATAACTATTTGACAAAATACCTCAATGAAAGCTTTGGAAGCATACACAAAGTAAGTCAATTGTTAAATAACAAAATGCCTCAAAGATATGTGGTTTAAAAATGTAATTGGAAAGTGTATAGAATTGTGTAATTTAAAATGTCCATTGACAACCTAAGGTTGTAACATGACAAACAAACAATGATCAACATGGAATATGCAAAACAACAAAAATGAAAACAATCCATAATAGAATGAAATAAAATGTACAAAGACATCACATACCTACAAAACCAGAGTTTCAAATGGAGGAGTTCTACCCAATTATGTAGCCTTTGCTTCTTCTTTCCACAAACTCCTCAACAATTTGACTTTTTCAAAAGCTTGTTCCCCTCCAAACTTAAATTGTATATCAGTTATCACTAGAATTCAAAATTGAATTGATATTATATGCCTTTCAATGTGAAAACTCTACTATTTCATGCAAAGGTGGTGGAAAGATCATGAAAAAGGTGGTGGAATCTAAAAATCATGCATGGACACTTCACTTAATCAT